>MU217164.1:0-46238 GCA_018584345.1 Thuja plicata | reverse complement strand
CTTAGAAAACTAATGAGATCAAGAAAGCATAAAAAGGGGGAAACTTTGTGGAACACTTAACGCTCTTTTCAAGTAGACCCCTCCCCTGTATATGAATGTTGGGATTGTATCCAAAGGGTGGAAATGAAGGGTGATTAGAATAAGCGAATCCAACAACCCAATTTAGCTAACAAGATCAATCAAAAGAACTCTAAAGTTGCTTATCAATACTACTCACAAATGAAAAAGGGTTGAACAATGGAATATTTAACTTTCCAAGTAAACATAGAGTGAGTCCACAAAGTGGTGCATTTAACTCCCTATGTAAACAAGGAATGAATCCATGCCCTCAATCACTCAAATGAGATATTTGATATTGGAACCAAGAATTACTTAAGGTTCAAACACAAGCATTCAAAATTTAAAAAAGGACATTTAATGATTAGCTTGCACTTATTTTTCACATGGTTCAATACATGATGTGAGTTGTCATTTGGATTATTTGTTGGTTATTATTACTCTTAATAATTGATTTTCAGATCTAACCCTAGGGTTTGCATAAATTGAATATACATTGCATATCTTGTTTGCTTGTTTGCTTGTCTTGTTCATTTGAAGGTTCATGGCTTGCTTTCATGGAAAATGCTTAAAACAAAAAAAAAAAAAAGGTAAAATATACTAAGTGTATTGCGTTGGACTTGAGGTATTTTTTCACATCTCTACAACATTTGGATTTTGGGATTGAAAATAAACCTCTCATGTGTTTGGCTTGAGTGTTTACATGTTTTCATAGAACACATTTCAATTGATGCTCTTAATGGGAAATGAATGAACATAGATTTGCTTTCATACAAGTTTTTGTAAGTGAATGCTTGTGTTTGAACCTTCCTTGATTAAGACTTTTGCCTCTTAATCTCAATGGTCCATTTCATCTCATTTCTTATAAAAGGAGAGCTCTCTCCTTCATTTTCATCTATTAGGTTTTTTTTAGTATTGTTATGTTGCAGGTTTGGAGAGAAATTTTGGAGGAGCATTTGAGTATTTGAGCTTGGATATTGCAACTTCTCTCTTCTTGTCTCATTCTTTCTTTCATTCACGGCTACTCATGTAGATTAGAATCATGTTTATTTTCATAGATTAATCTTGCATTTGCATTTCTTTTCATAGATTAATATGCATTGTTATCATTTAGATTAATTTTCCTTTTATGCATTGCAATCATTTAAATTAGGGTGATTAGAATAAGCGACTCCAACAACCCAATTTAGCTAACAAGATCAATCAAAAGAACTCTAAAGTTGCTTATCAATACTACTCACAAATGAAAAAGGGTTGAACAATGGAATATTTAACTTTCCAAATAAACATAGAGTGAGTCCACAAAGTGGTGCATTTAACTCCCTATGTAAACAAAGAATGAATCCATGCCCTCAATCACTCAAATGAGATATTTGATATTGGAACCAAGAATTACTTAAGGTTCAAACACAAGCATTCACTTACACAAACTTGTATGAAAGCAAATCTATGTTCATTCATTTCCCATTAAGAGCATCAATTGAAATGTGTTCTATGAAAGCATGTAAACACTCAAGCCAAACATATGAGAGGTTTAGCGCCCCACGGTGGGCGCCAAAAAATGTGTGCATAAATGTTGTCACACTTCTATGAATCATTCCTTTCAAGGTTGCTCAAGAATGAGGCCTCAAATATCGATCCATAGCTCTCTAGTCATGGATGTGTAAAAATATAAAATTAGGCCCTCAAATTGACCTAGTTGTGTCTATTGCAAATACACCATGAAACAAGAGATTTGAATGCATGAAAATGAAATCTAATTTAAATGATTGCAATGCATAAAAGGAAAATTAATCTAAATGATAACAATGCATATTAATCTATGAAAGGAAATGCAAATGCAAGATTAATCTATGAAAATAAACATGATTCTAATCTACATGAGTAGTCATGAATGCAAGAAAGAATGAGACAAGAAGAGAGAAGTTGCAACATCCAAGCTCAAATGCTCAAATGCTCCTCCAAAATTGCTCTCCAAACCTACAACATAACAATACTAAAAAAAACCTAATATATGAAAATGAAGGAGAGAGCTCTCCTTTTATAAGAAGTGAGATGAAATGGACCATTGAGATTAAGAAGCAAAAGTCTTAATCAAGGGTGGAGAAAAATGGAAGCTTGATCCTTGTGCACAAATATCCTCCAATAGGAAAATAGGAGTTGACTTTTGTGTCTCACATAAGAAAAAAAGTGCTTTTTCCCTTTTTATAAAATAAGAATAATGCTATATTTGTGCAACATGGGATAAGAAGAAAAGTGAGGATTTTTTATTTAAATAAAAGAGGAGGAAATTCCTTTTAATTAAATAAAGTCTTAGGATAAAGTTATTTTATTATTTAATTAAAAGAGATTTTTTAATTAATTAAAAGAGAGCATATTCTCTTAATTAAATAATATTTTTATTTTTATTTTTTCTCTTTTAAATTAAATAAGGCTCAAACCTTAGGAAATATTGAATTGATTGAATAATTGAATTAATTATAATTTGATCAAGGAAATTGATTTGAATTGAAAATGTTTCAAAGCATTGATTCAGAAATTTGATAAAATGATAAAATAATAAATGGGGCCCAAAGTCTAGGTGACCATTTTAGGGTGCATACACATCCCAAGGAGTATCAAAAATTTTGGTCATGAAGATGGCATGAGATGCTAGATACCATTTGAAAAACTACAATGGGTTTGGTCATAAAAGGTATCATAGAGATTCCCAATATCAAGTGACAAACTATTTTATTTAAGTCCTCTAACAAGGTCACACCTAACTATGTGTTTGTAACCTTTAACAGGGTTGGCTCTTCACCGAGCTCACTTTAGAAGAGTGAAAATTTTGGGTTACTGGTCCCAAGTGGTTTTTCCCTTAATAGGGTTTCCACATTAAAAAGACATGTGTCAATGTGTTTATGAGTCATTACTTTATTATTTTGCATTACACATAACTAATCTCAATTGATCGGTATACACTAAGTTGTTTACTTCATTTTGGTAAATGAAAGACTACTAATCGGTCAATAGTAAGAATAAGATTTGACAGTGAACTTCAAGCAGTAGTTATTTGTTAAGATTATTTAAGGCATTCATCTTGTAGGAATGAAGATAACTTGAGGCTTAATATTATGGTACTAAGTTTTTGGGTTAAGTTATGGGAATATTTTTGAGGCCAGTGATTCACCCCCCCCCCCCCCCCCTCTTAGTTATTCTAACAGTAAATATTCATAAAAAAATTCATGAAATGTTTTGACACATGATACAATATTCGGTAATGCAGAAAACCCCTGTTAGAAGGTAAAAACTGTGGTGGGGATGAAACCCGCAAAACTTCACTATCTGCAGAATGGAAGGGGTCAGTTAAGGCTTACAAGTTTGATCACTTCTGATGATCTTACCCTGTTAGGAGTAATATGTAGATATTGGTTAAGGTCTACTCTATTAAGAGCTTTAGCAACACTATTTAGTCTGCACTCAGTTAATAGATTTACAAAGGATTGTTAAATCCACCTTCTCAAAAGATTTCTTCTATTTTCTACACTTGTTAGAATGTAGTCAAAAATATTCATTGGCTTGAGTATATGGAATCTAGAATTTTTTATTACAGATCCAATAAAGTTCACATGTATAATTATCACCTATAGTGATTGATCAATACCTCTGTTCTTTTCGGTAGCCTTCGTTCTTGTTCTTGATAACTGATTTCATCTTTGGTTGTTCTTTTGCATAAAACTCTGTCTCTAGTCCATAGAAGTGTATGCGGCTACAATCATCATCACATCCATACGTTCTGATTGATTACACATCTATTTATACAATTAGGTTTACCTAAATGATTTTCACGCATAACAATTATAACTCTATGATCAAACATTTACAACTTGACCTTGATCTCCTAGTTTGCATGTTTCTAATCAGTTAGACTGATTAAAACAATTATAATTACATTACTTGACCCTCAAGAAATAGATTTAAAGCTAATAAAAATGCTAAATATAAAACACAAGTGTTTTATCTGACGTGGAAGTCAGATCCACATTTCTCAGGATTCATAACTATCTCTCGATAGACTTGTGCTCGGGTTGCTCTGTAGTATGTCAGGTTCCTCTGTTATCTATTCTTTCAAGTTACACTGTAATCTGCTTTTCAGTTTCCTCTATTTTTTGGTATGTCAGGTTACTCTCTCAGTTTACACTATCGGGTTCGACTTCAACATTTTAGGATTGCAATTATAAACTATGTCATTAGTTTACATTGTCAGTTGCATTGTTAGGTTACACTATAAACTTCATTTTTGGGTTCCCTTGTGAAGTTGTCTGACAGGTTGCATTAAACCTATCTTTTGGTGTTGGTGTTACCGATGGTTTCAAAATTGTTTTCCTTTGAATACTAATGGCAAAATATGTCTTCAAGAAGTTGATCCAAAAAATCAAAAAAATAAACTCAAACAATTAATATAAAAAATAAGCATCTTTATTAATTATAATTTTTTTATTCCTATAATCCATTGAAAATAACTTTCCCAAGGTCATGTGCCCTTGGAAAATTATTTTATTTTGACTACTTGTTTGTTGTTTGGGCTATAAGTATGAGTAGGCCTATGGTATTTCTTTTATCATATCCATCTATTATAACATGCATTTAGAGTAGGTGAGAATCTGTATGAGAAGGAATTAAAAATTACATAACAACTCTAAGCATTGAGCTACCTACATATGACACAGATGAAATCAAGAAAAAATTTCTTTAAAATTGAATCAATTGTACTTAGTATTTTATATTTTGCATACAAAGGGAATCAAAAGAGATCACACAAATCAAAGTACCTTTTTGATGGGACATTTCATATCTATTTGAATATTCCCATTATGAAATTTAATGATTCAGACTTCTTATCATATTTTCTTGATTCAAATTTCTCCTTTTGAACAAGGTAGATTATAGATTAGACCATCTCAATGTACTGCATACAAAGTTCCTCAAAATACTCAAATTTCCAAGAGCTGGTTGTTTACTTATTATCTGATAATCCCAATATAAAATGGGAAGGCAAGGAAAAGGATGAAACATTTGGTTACCAAGTAACCATATGTATTAAAAAACATGCATTATACGGGCAGAGGAGACCTGAAGATGTACAGACAGAATAGTGGATTAATAAAAATTTAGTTTTCTGCAAATCCTTGAAGTCTATTGGCATAGTTTTTTAGTATTTTTATTGAAAAAATACTACAATGCATTGAATAATCTTGGTACATAAGTTTAATACACTTTTGAATGCTTCCAGTAACATTTGGTCTTGTTGTTTTGTACAGTTTCAAATTTTGACAGTCACAGTTTGAAGTTTCTAGCAAGTATTCTACTTTCTTCTTAGAAAATGATCATCCCATGAATTCTTAAGGCCTTGACTTCATGGGATGATTTATATTTGACATGTATCCTAATTTTCTAATAATTCATGTGTAGCGGTAACGAAACAGGTGATCACCATTGATTTGTTGAAGGAAAAACAAGGATTTTGCTTGGTACAGTATCGTAGCACGCAATCTTCCTTAATAAGGGGTACATTTTATGATTGGAAGTGACTTAGGATAATGAACGATAGGTGAATCAAGTTTCAATTGATTCCAAGAGTACTTGTAGATAAGACATTGAGGAAGCCCTATAAATAATGGTTTCTAAGGAGTAATTTGGGGTTTTTGATGTTGCAAGAGGTATGGGTCTTATTTCTTGGGGATTTGGGCATTTGGAATCAAAATAAGGGATAGTCCAGGAGTTGGGGCCTTGGGTATGAATTTAACTTATATTTGTTTTTTTTTAAAGTGCCTCTTTTGTGCAAAATTGTAGGGTACAGTGGTATTTGATCCAAAACAATAGAGTAAATTCTTGTGGTATGTTTTAGTATGAGATAAAGGGTATCTAAATCTATGGTTTATTTCCAGAGTGTTTTAGAAAGTTTGGAGTTAGGACTATGCCTATTACTATCATTCCTCCTCGAATGAGTGTCCAATGTATTTCCCAACCATCATCCATACTTTCTTATCACAATGTTCCACTTTCATATTCCAATTCTTCCTCCATTTCCCATAATTTTCTGAATCCTTGACTTTCACAAATTTCCAATACCAACACATCTACCAAACAATCCATTAATAGCCTTGCCCAAACCATGTCATCCTTACATCAAAAAATTTCCTCAATGATCCTATCCAAATTCAATATTCTCACTTGTGAAATTTCTATCCTTTTATCCCTTGATATCATCCTTTTCATTATCTTTCAATATATGGAAATACCTCGTTTGGAGATCTATACTAGAAATGGTGAATCCTTGACTCGTGTGAAAATATTTCAAGCCTTGTGTAGTGACTTCTCTCATAATTATACAATTATAGCTATATTATTTAATAGAATATTTAGAGATAAGGCCTTAAAATAGTACTATTGTTTGCATCCTTATTTTATTGACTCATTTAAAAATATTTTTAATGCTTTCATTCAAGAGTTTCAAACAATATTGGTCCTCAAATTTCTTTAACAAATATGATTCATTGTAAACAATATGTTAGGGAAAAAGTGACTAGTTTTCTTGGTAGATTTAAACATTTCCCTGCTCAAATTTCTAATCTTGTGCTTGATATCAAGGCTCAAACTATTTTAATTTCTAATATGAAAATATATATTTGAGATAAGATATTTATTTTTGAGTTTACATCTTTTACCCAATTGTATGTGGTGCTTCATAATTATCAGCTTCAAGTGATCTAGTTGAGTCATCCACTCTAATGGTTGTAGTTGATCAGGGTGATGCTTCTCAGAAATCATCCCAAAAGTTTCCAAAACCCCAAAAAAAGGTTTCATCAAGATTAAAAACTATTCCGACAACATTTATGCACAAGTGGTATTTGTAGAATTAGGTGTGTTTCCTTTGCAATTTGTGTTTGGACCATCTATTACTTTTACATCACTTTCTAAAACTTTGCAAAATGTTGGGATGAAGTGTCTTGATTCTAATATTTTAAAACTTTCTCTCATCAATCCATTACAAACATTTTCAAAATTTACATGATACCAAATATTTTTGTTAATATCATCATTATCCTATCCATGGTACTGATAAGTGCTTCTATTTGAAGAAAATTATCCAAGGCCTTATCAAATACAACACAGTAATTATTGAGGGTGTGAATGATAAAGGAAACAAATATGTTGTACCCCATAACCAAAATCTCAATACACTAATCCTTTACCTTCACATTCTACTAATACTATTAATCATATAGCATTCCCTTCTTTCACCAATGTTGTTGTGCCTCATGATCCCACTACCATGAATCTTGATAATACATGTGATATGGTTAGTAATATTTTTAATCTCGTTGATCAATCTCAATGCAATTTTAAACCTAAGCTTAAACCTAAACTTGAGCTTTACATTACATTTGATCCTAAGGAAATTATTAAGGAACCTAATGGTCCTTTTTATATTTCTGAGAAGATTAATGATAATTCTTCTCAAGCAGTGATTATTGATCATACTTCCATGGTGAATGTTATAACTAAGGAACATATTTGCACCCACCAATTCCATCATGACTTCTATGACAAATCAGATGTGATGATTAAGAATTTTAATAGATTTTCCTATCATACCCATGGTTCTATTTCTCTTCCCATATAAATCAGTAAGAAATACTTAGATATCACCTTTTTGGTCATCCCAACTTCTAACCAATTCCAAGTGTTAATTGGCCTTCCTTGGATAAATCTTATGAAATATATTGTCACTTCTATTCACAAGTGTTTAAAATTTTCTAATAATAGAGAAACCATCATGATTAACCATAGCCTCTAAAATCGTTTAGCAAGTCATGGGAACTTTGACATTGACTTATTTTGGACTACTATGTCTCAACCAATACAACCTTGCCAAGATCTTCTCTTCTTATCCTACCAAAAAATTTAAGCCCAAAATATTTCTAAACTTAGCATTCCTAAAGATCTCCTATCTCCTTGCTTTGGACCTGGACTCCTTTCTACACCACTTATTCCTCCTAACTATACTTCACTTCCACCTCCTATATCTTACAAGAATTTTGCATTTTAATCTCCCAACCTAGTGAAGTTCCATCTATTCTTTCTTCTAAAAGAAGAAAAGGAGCTAATTTTGATTGATCCCAAACCTTTTCAAATATAAAACCAAACCAAATGCAACTATTTCTCTCATGAATTTCACTATATCTTTCATCCTAGGGTCCGTGTGCTCGCCTCCCAAACCATTTCCTTCCCTAAGACCCCTAATGATGTCTTTATTCTATCTGACCAATCTATGTGTAGCCCAAGGGAGGCAGTCAATTTTGTTTAAAATAAATTATCTATACATGATGATTGTTTTTATCGTATTAAGGATCCTATTTTTATTAATTTATATGAAGAAGATACACTTTATAATGATAAAAATGTTGATGATGCAAATGATGTTGATCCTAATGATTCTAATGGCATTTCTGAGGTTATTGAAATATATAATGAATTATCCACTAAATTTTAACAAATGTTATCCCTAGATTCTTGTGATAAAAAAAGTTATTCATCATTAGATCATGGTCTTTTTTTTAGAAGTTGCAGTGGCTCCATCTATCGAGTTCAACATTGCACCTCTTGTGTGTGGCCCACCTTCCCTAAATGGTGCAGGAGCACCTAGGGTTTATATGTTTTCAACCCTAAAAAATTTATGTGAGAGATCCAATCAGGGTCATGGTGTGAATAAGGACTAGTCAAGAGTCCAATAGGTGTGTTTGGTGAGCTTTGTGTTTTCTTTTGTTAATTTAGCCAAGATGTGTCAAGTTGATCCAAAAGTTGTAATGTAGACCAAAATTGGCATAGTGTGAAAAGTTGCGCCAAGAGTGTATAACATGTCTTTTTTTGGTTGTAGACATGTATAGGGGGATGTAAAAAACATAATTTTTCACCCATAGATTGGTTCAATACACATTGAAAATGGAAACATTGTAAAAATTGAAAAAAGTTACTAAACAAACTTTTGCAACTTTTCAAAGTTACTCAACAACATTTGGATGGTTAGGGAATTTTTGTAAGAAATCAATTATGGGTTGGAACTGATAGTTGAAACATGATGGGAGGAGGTATATAAGACCTTCTAGGAAATTTTAAGTGGGTTGGATAACATTTGGAACAAACTTTAATAGTAAACAATTGACAAGTTTTAGGATCTCTCTGCAGATCCTTGTTAGCTAGTGTAATTCATGTTTGATGGATTGAACTCGATGCTTTACACTTGTAGATAGTTAGAGTAGACTCTTTTATTACATTGTGTATTTTGGTTTTGCATATTGTCAAGTTTTTTTGTGTTAAGTAAATTCATGTCTCTGGTTCCTGTTCACTAGACTAGACAGAGTTGGGTTTAATAAAATGACTCTACTTTGAAACCCCTCCATGGAAAACTCATGACCCTTGAAGGAATGATAGTATATTTTGTGTACAGTAGTTTCCTTTTTGTTAGATTCCTCAAAGTGATGTTTTCTATTTTTAAACTCTTTCCCTAGGAAAGCTCTGCAATAGCCTGACTAGGAAGAAAGAGTAACAAGAGTTAAAAACTTGCAGGAACAGATTGGTTGACAAATCCAATGACCAGGATGTGTGCATAAGGTTTAGAAATAGCCTTGGTGCAAAGATAAAGAGCATTTGAATCCATTTGAGTGGATTTCCTACTGAAATATTGAATCTAAGCTTGTTTCCTTATAAATCACCCATATTAGGGTTTGGCACTGTATGGAGGGTTGAAGAATTAACACTTGCAAAATCATTTAGATCTTTCAAAAGGGTGTTTAGAATTGTAAAGATTTCAGTAGGTTGTTTGAAATAATTTTGAGTTAGAACCCAAAAACCTCAGGGTAACTGCAAGAAGTTGGGTCCCAATTCGGTGGAAGTCTTGTGGACTTGAAAAATGCCGCTAGAAACGAGCACCCATTTTGAAAAAAATGGGCACCCATTTTAGGCTCAAACACCCGATCTAAAAATTAAAAAAATGGGTGCCTATTTTTTTATTTTTTTTAAACAAGTATATTTAAGAAACTCATTTTTACATGTTGATTTATTATATTAAGAAACGGGTACATGTTTTTAAACATGTGCCCATTTTTTAAAATTTGAATTTACAAGACCACCCTTTGCATTGGATTTTGGTTCAAGACAAGCTTGGTGGGCCCAAGCCTATGCTTGGACTTCTAAAATAATGGCTAAGGCATTAGAATACCATATTTCTTCCTTGCTGTAATTTTTTGAGTCTTCCTAATCAAATATTTTGACAAAATGAAAGCCCATTAGAGCTCTTACTGTCTAGATTTTAAAAATATAATTTTATAGTGATATGATCAATTTTACTATTTTTACAATATTTATTAATCAAAAGTGGTACCTAAACTTAAAATAGTAAGGTTCACTAAACCTTTAATAACTTTTTTGTTTTTACATTTTTTTGAAAATAATTTATATGACATCAATCTACATAGAATTTCCTTCAAGATTAAAAAAATTTGAAAAAATGTTAAGTTTTCATCAAATTATAGTGGTCGTACACCAGAGGTTTCAGAAATATATTTTATAGTCAATTGAAAATTGATTAAAAAATAAATATTCAATAAAAAATATATATATATATTCTCATCAATCTTTGGTGTCTTAGGTATCTTTCCCTAGAAGGATTCATAAAAATTCATTTATTTAGGTCAAAATATGGCATTCGTACACGTGTTTGGTATGGTCCTGAAATATGCATTTTGAAAAAGTAATTTTAAACATGCCCACTAAAAAATAATTTATACCATGTGGGTATTTAAATAAATTACATATTTGAAAAGTAGGCTCCGAGAAATACATTTTCTATTTGTGAAGTGTTTTTAGATTCAATCTCTAAGTACCTCAAATTTTGACATCAATTGATAGAAATTTTTGAAAAATAGGGAAAACACTTCCACTTTTTTCTAAAAAGTGGGACTCAGCTTCTTGCAGCCACCCCTCGAAATTAGGGCTAATTGAGACCTACAAGAATAGTGGACCTAAAAACAAGGAACTTTTAAATTTATAGAACAATAGTATAAAGATCACACAATATGGGATGTTTGGTGTCTGAACTGATGAGTTTGGAAGCCCTAGGCTCTTGTAAGATGATTGTGGAAGGGCTAGGAAGATGGTTATTAATCTTAACCTTGTGAGCTCAACTTAGGAATGTGTAAACTTGACTTGATAGAGAATCTCTAGGAGAGTAGGAGGGGAAAGATTTTGAACCTCCTAAGTTAGAAGGGTTTTTGATTGGAAAGAATCTATTGAATGTCCTAAGTGACCTAGAGAAGAGCTCAGAGTAGCTCATTTGAGGAGCCTCCCTATCAAAGTGGTATCAGAGCCTAAAGATTTGGGCAAGGTGGAAGTTTTATGTCAGATTTAGAATAAGTGGGTGAATCAACCAAGGTGACAAATGCAGAATTAGCCAAGAAAGTATACAACCAAGAAGAATAAAATAGACTACTGAGAGAAAGGTTGGACCAACTAAAAAACAAGTAGGATGAGGTAGAAGTAAATACTAAAGAACTGAGTGTCAAGGTGACAGAGAAAGAAGGAAAGGGTAATGCACTTGAAGAAGAGGAGGAGATACATGAACTAGACCCTATGTTTCATGAAGAGCCTTTTCTCTTAGCCTTGAAATCCATAGGAGGAAAAGCATTAGGAGTACCACTGTTTAGTGAAAAAATAGGACCAGAAATGGTCACAAAATGGATTGAGGGTCTTGAAAATAATTTTGAATGTGGGGGAATAAGTGAAGCACAAAAGGTTAAGGTGGCTAAATCAATATTGAGAGGGGATTATTTGACATTATGGAAGCTTGTTAAAATAGAAAGGAAAAAGGAGGGAAAGAAATCTATAAAAACTTGGAAAGGTATGGTAACCAAGATTAAGGAGACATATTTTAGTTGATTATGAGGTTAAACTTCATAAAAATAGGCATAGTTTAAGTCAAAGAGAACTTGATGTAATCACATACACTAAAGAGTTTCAAAAATTGTGTTTGAGGTCCAATGTGGTAGAGGATGAAAGTATAAAGGTTACAAGATACTTAAATAGCTTGAGGTGGAACATGTAGGAAGAGCTTAGCTTCCTAAGTCCTAATACAGTCCACAAGTGCTATCATTTGGCACTCAAGTGGGAAGAGAGAAGAAAAAAGAAGCATGATCAAAGTAATAGGGGAAGAGGTCGAGGAAGATGTGGGAGAGGCCATAGAGGAAGTTTTGGTGGAAGGAGCAGAGACCAAAGATCTCAATGCAAATCCAAGCTATCAAAACACTGTGGGGATTCTAGTAGTAGAGGCAGCTATGGAGGAAGAGGATCTCGTAGCAGCAATAGTAGAGATAGGTATGGAGGATCAAGGTGAGGATCCTATTTATCCACAATAAAATGTTATAATTTCCATCAATTTTGGCACCCTTCCTATAGGTTCCCTGAGAAGACTTCTTTATCCCAAGGAGGGGATAGGAGTGTGAACTATGTTCAAGATGACATGACAAATGGGAAATCACCAAAGGTGAGTTTACACTCATAGGTTGGTGAGAACCTTATGATAAGAACTTTGATCAAAGAACCTGTGAAATAGGAGTCAAGCCAAAGAATCCTTGTTTAGGATTAATTGCAAGATTTTGGGCAAAGTATGCAAGTTTTTTATGGATTCAAGGTCCACAAATAATATAATATTAGAGGAGGTAGTGAGTAAATTGAAACTGCAAATAATTCCACATACTAACCCCTATAGAGTTACCTGGCTCAATAAAGGGAAACATGTTCTAGTGAATGAGAAAGCGTGGGTGGAATTAACCATAGCGGGTTAAAAAGATAAAATATTGTGTGATTTCTTATCAATGGACTCATGCCACCTACTATTGGGTAGGCCATGGCACTATGATAGAAAGGTGGTTCATCATGGAGAAAGGAACTCGTATACTTTTCAAAAAGATGGAGTAACAAGTACAAAATTTTATCCATAGGAGATGATGGAGAAGGTAATTATATTGGTCCTAATGTATTGTTAGTAGGAGAAAAGGAGTTCTTGAATACCTTGAAGGAGGGATATGGAGTTGGTTTTTCTTTGGTGTTGAAATGTAGAGAAAAGAAGATAGAAAAGGAAGTAGGAGTCCCTGCAGAGGTTCAATATTTTATAGATAAGTTTAATGATATATTGAGTGATGGAACACCTGCCATGTTACCACCACCAAGGGCTATAAGTCATCAAATAGAATTCATACTAGGGGCTTCCTTTCCAAATAAAGAAGCATATAATATCACACCTTAGAAGAATGAGGAAGTGGCCAAACAAATCCAAGAGCTCTAGGACAGTGGGTTAATTAGGAAGAGCATTAGTCCTTGTGCAGTTGCCATAGTCTTGGAACTGAAGAAAGGAGGATCATGGAGGTTATGTACTAACTCCAGATCAATCAATAGGATCACTGTTAGATACAGGTTCCCCATTCCTATAATTGAAGATCTCATGGACTATTTAGGTGGTGCATAGTACTTCAACTAGATAGACCTTAAAAGTGGCTATCAGCAAATTAGAATTAAGGAGGGGCATGAATTGAAGAAAAAATTCAAAACCAAAGAGGTCCTATATGAGTGGCTTGTTATGACATTTAGACTCTCCAATTCTCATAGCACATTCATGAGAATAATTAATAAAGTCTTGGTAGATTTCATTAGTAAATTTGTAGTCGTTTACTTAGATGATGTCTTAATTTTTAGTAAAACTAAAGAAGATTTTTAAGCATTTAAAAATTTTACTAAAGAAGTTGCATGAAGAAAAAATCAACATCAATTTGGATAAATGTGAGTTTATGAAATCTAGGAGCTTGTCTACCTAGGCTTTGTGATCTTAAAAGGTAACTTGAAGATGGACCCCTCAAAGGTTGAAGAGATACTCAGTTGGCCCACTCCAAGGAAATCTAGTGAGGTGAGGAGCTTTCATGGATTATCTCAGTTCTATAGGAAGTTCATAACGAACATTAGCACAATATTTTCTCCTCTACTTGATACAATCAAAGGGGGTGTAAAGACTAAGTTCCAATGGACAGAACAAGCATATGTAGGATTTGAACTCCTGAGAAAAAGGTGGCCACACAACCTATGTTAATACTACCTATCTTTGACAGACCCTTCATTATAGAGTGTGATGCAAGCAATGTTGCAGTAGGGGTAGCCTTGAACCAAGAAGGAAAGCTAGTAGCATTTTCATTGAAAAGATCAATGAAGCTAAGAAAAGGTACTCATCCTATGGCTTAGAGTTATATGCTCATGTTCAAGCACTAAGAAAATAGAGGCATTACCTATTTCCAAAGGAATTTATTGTCTATATTGATAATCAAGCACTTATTTTCCTTAACTCTCAATATAAATTGATTGATAGGCATATAAAATGAGTAGAGTATGTACATTCATATACATTCACTATTAAGCATAAGAAGGTTCGATGAAATAAAGTTATTGATTCTTTAAGTAGAAGGTTGTTGGTAGTCTATGAAGTTGAGTTAAAGATCATAGGGATTGATAGTTTTAGGGAGCTCTATAAAGAAGATGAATATTTTTCCATTGCCTACAAGGTATGCCAAGAGTTTTAGAATCACTTTCATAGTGACTATGTTGATTATACATTTCAAGATGGGATATTTTTTATAGGAGGTTAGCTTTGTGTACCAAGGGCGTCAATGATTGAAATCTTGATCCAAGAAAATTATAATGGCAATTTGAGTGCACATTTTGGGTTGAACAAAACCTTAGAATTGGTACAAAGATTCTACTATTGGCCAAAGATGCATAAGGATATAAGAAGGTGTTGATGGGACTTTGTGACTGGTCTCATCAATAGATGTAAGTTGACACCGAGTACCTAGGTACTGGCCAAATTTTCTTGTAAAGGTTTTCTGGGGAATAAATTCTCTGAGCCTTCAAGCACTTGAGTGTCGGGTCTCGATAGTGTGGGAGCTAAGTTGGGTGTGTGACTGTTTTGTTCGAGGGGATAGCTGGTTTTTTTTGGCTTGTCTTCTCTTGGAATTTTTTTAGGTTGGGGTTTCCTGCAAGTGTTTGGATTATAAAAAAAAATTCAAACAATATGCCAAGTTTAGAGTGTATTCATTCTACTTATAGTTATGTAAATACATTTAAAACATCAACCATGCTCTAATGAATTATATTAAATACTGAACATATACAGAACCAGCGATTCATACATATTCAATAGCAAGGGGAAAGAGGTCATTAATCTACTTTAACATTAGAGAAAAGGACATCAGAAACATACAACACAAAAGAGTGTTAACTCAAAGATCAAGAAACCAACAACATCATTGCGAGAATCCTTCCTTCTTCATTAACAATTTTCCAGCATCACTGGTGTGTACATCAACAGCTCCAAGAGAGAATCTATCTACTAAGAACTATCAAGAACTACCAAGCATTGAGCTCTGCAACTACAAGAAAATGAAATGCTAAAATGCTAACAGTATGGACTGCAAAATCATCAATTTTGTCGACCCTTGAAATGAGGTAGGACATATTATTTATACACATATTTTCCCTAAAGCTTAACCTAATCTAACTACACACTCAATCTTAAAATACAATAATCGATGGTCAGTACTACCTGCACCACTTTACAACTACCTTGAAAAGAATAGAGGTCTGACATGTCAGAAGAATAAGACAAGAAGAGAGGTATGGAAGAATCAGCATCAAGAAGAGTGTCGGAGGAAGAAGAGAAGAAATCCTATCTCTCTAGAGTTTGAGGCTACATGCCTCATTAATGCAATATGTGCCTCACTATCTTTGATGTGCTAAGTAATTAATGTTGGAACAATGCCTTGGGAAGACCATCTGTCAGAACCATCCTTCGAACTAATGTGCCTTGCTGGGGTCACCTACTTTTTGACACCCTTATTTACTGCTAGATAATGACCGGTCGGCTCTGGGGAACCTAGACATGGGTCATTAAAAGAACACAAAACTATTTGATCTAGAATTCTTGAGTTCGAGAGCTTGCGCTCAAAGAATAATGAATGCTCAAAATACACCCTGCTAGTGATAATCCCTAGAATCCTGAGAACTTTATTGTCCTTTACTATTCTTGAATGCCTCCAAAATTTGGCTCATACCATCTTCATCTATGTCCTTAGTACTATTCCACCGATCATGGATGGCCTCAAACTTCTCTTCAACTTCTCTAGCCCTATTCTAGAATTCTTCTACTAATTTTACAGAGTCACAAGCCTAGAGCGTCATCTTAGATATTCTTGATAGCTTTCCTTTGTCAAAGTCCTCGGCAGATTGATACAGGGACTCCATCAGCTCATCATATTTACTGAGGACGTAGTCCTCTAGGGCACATGTTTCAGTGGTGAAGGGGTCAACTTGTGACACCCTTACAATGAGTTCTTTGAATAGTTCCAATGGATATCGGACCACTGTGACTTTCTCCCCTAGGTCCATGATTAGTTGCTTTCACACCTCAATTTTGAGGCCAAGTATGGAGTACTGGGCCCTGAGGAATTTGAATGATTCCTCTCCAAAAATTCTCATCTCTATGATGGCCTCTTCTTTCGATTTAATGACTTCATCTAACCTAGTCTTTCACCCTTCGTACTTCTCCAAGTTTCCTTCCCATATAACAATGGCATTGGTCACTTGGCCAAAGAGATTTTTTGCCAAGTAAAGTTCCGGGAGTGATACATTTTAAAATTTCCTTATGGCCCCTATTTGCTTAGTGATCCACCCGTCCACAGCCTATGCCATCTTTTTCATGGCCCTAAGAGAATCCATGTCAACCTGCAGAAGTGGTGGTCCAGAGGTGGAAGCTTCTAGATGGATCTCGGCCAGGGGCTGTGTAAGTTTTGCTAGAAGTCTGAGGATATTCTTGTTCTTTTCCCTTTCCTCCTTCAACTTCTATGATTGTTTGTCATAGCGGGCTTCTACTGCCCTAGTTGCCTCTCTCAACAGGTCTAACTCACCCTACTTGTCTCTCCTCCCTAGAGGCACCTCCGTGATTATATAATCTTTGGCCCTTATCATCGCCGCATCTGTATCTGGGGTAGGTGTTTCAATTGTTGCAACTTTGCTTCCTCCTGGACCATTCCGAAGGGTATGGACTATCTAGGCCTTTTTAGGCTTCTTGGCCTCTACATTTTGGACCATCATTTTGACTAGGGAGAGTGGAATACCTAGTGTTTCCATCAGGGCCTTTCTCTTTCTAGATTCCACAAGCCATTGTAGTGGCTGGGGCATTCTTTTTGCTAGGGCCTGAGTATTGGGATCCCCTTCAGAGTCTGGTGGTGCATTCCCGGTATCTATAATTTCATTAGGCTCTTTCTCCTTTAATTGTTCCTATTCTTGTTCTTGCTCTCTGAAGGCCTTAGTGTCTTCCTCCCTATTGGCATCCTTATCTGTGATGTATGAGACCTCATCTCTGTCGGCATTAGCATCACCTATATTATCGGGGATTTCCCCATCTTTCTCAGCATCTGGTGAATCAACATTTATATCTTAGGGGATTCTTCCCTCATCCTGTTGTTGTTGTTCTTCCTTCGCATCATTCGTCAGGATGTCCCTCTTTGTTGTAATATCCTCTAGATGTGGTAGAGGTGTTTGGCCAATATTTAGTGTTTGGGCTGCTAAGACCACCTCACCGAATGTACTCTAGGGTACTTGATCACCCAGAGTAACCAAAGGCACTTGAAGCATGATGGTTTGGGGTACGGTTGATCCCATGGGTCTGATTTCCCTAGTCGTTAGTTTCTCATCATTTTATTGCCTTAGTTTTGTCTTAGTCTCCTAGACCAGTGTTTCCTCCCGCTCAAGTTCCTTTTGTGCTTCTACCTGGGATTCCTGCTCTATAGCAGCTTCTTTCTCTGAGACTTCTTCCTCGGTGGGGGTCCCTTCCTTCTCTTGGGTGGTAAATTCTTCCACCACCTGGTCTATTTTCCCATGCAGGTTCATAAGCTCATCCATCCTGAAGATGTTGTCAAAGTCATCGTGCAGGGGAGAGATCTCTAAAATATTATCCAGTTTGAGGGAGTCTGAATTGACTTCCACTGGGGAAACATTAGGGATATCGGGGCCCATGTTTGTATTTAGGGTAGGATTTACCTTCTTCTTCTTCTTTCTTTGTAATGGGGCCCTAGCACCCAGAATGTTTGCAGACTCCACCTTGACGAATGTCTACCTAGTCATTAGTTTTGCTAATGAAGGGGATCCTGTCAGGTGGGCAGATCCCACTGGAGTTACGACAAGACCGTGAGAGAGCTGAGTGCTTATCTTCTGACTTGTCAGCCTTGATGCCTCCATTTGTTCATGAATCTATGCCATCATGGGGAGCAGACCTTGGAAAGGAACTTGGGCTAGAGAACCTTCTTTCTCCTTCCCTTTACTTTTGCTTTGTCCCGTGGCTCCAAAGGTAGAAATAGACCTCTGCACAATTGGGCCTTTATGGGTGCTCCTCGGACACACCCACTCAAAGTACTTATGACTATTATCTATAATGGGGTGACATACATCTTCAATTTTTAGGTTCTTTGGGGTGCCCCAATCCACCAGAGGGAGATCTAATTTGTTGATCCCCTGCTCTTTATATGTTAGGTCTTTCAGAGGCCCATCATTTGTTAAATATTTTGAAAATCCCCGAAGGTTGAGGGATTTCATTAAACCTTTTGACATGTGAGAGTGCTGCCAGGCTCGGAGATGACAACTATCTTGGAAATCTGCCCAAAAATATTCAATATCATCTTTATGTAGCACAGATGCCTGGGGTAGCACCTCCCTTATTTTTCCCACCGGGTCAAAATTGCTTTTGGTGTGGTGGAATTATGCCAGTCCCAGACTCTTTAATTCATTGTTGGCCTCCTTGTCTGCCATGATACTATAAGAATAGTTCCCACAAACCATGGGGAACATAATTTATATGACATTTTTCAAGGAAAAGAATGCGTGGAGCTCCAGGATTTGCCTGCAAAACTCCAAAAGAATGATCCTATCCCCGCAATACCTAGGGAGTACATAGGGTTTCCCAGAGAAGTTGGTCACCCAAATGTATGTATGCTATTGGAATTGAATGAAATAATTTTTGTAAGTGCTTACTAGGTTCATTGCCTCTTGCGACAACCGGTACCTAGTGTCCCGAGTAAGTGTCAAAATGTTGTGGTAGACGAATGCGTCATTTACCCTGCAAAAATTAGGGAAGCTAAGTTCCCACTGAACCTAGGGATAATTTTCCCATGGCACCAACTGGTCGGGCCTATTCCAGAGAATGCCCATTATCTGCAAACCCTGAAAAGTAGGTCTCTATTGGGCCAGTGCCCACAGTACATAGGATGTCATGTAGAATTTAGAATTTTGGAGGACACTCTTTAGCTATGCATCTACATGATTGGCGATGATAGCCGCCCATTTGAAGGTTTGACTATGGGTGGTGATGTAGTAGAGAAAGTAATACATCCATACCAAAAATTTCCAGGCATGGGGCTCTCCAAATAGCCTACATAGAAATATTATTCCCACCTAAATACATTCCTTAAAGTCCCCGTGGGGAATCTTTAGCTTCATCTTTTTATAGTCCCTTCTCGGGACTTCAACTAGTGAGTATTGAGATGTTGCCAGGTGAGGAGGGAAGCCTCCCCAAACTCCTTTAGTGATGTGGACCAGGAGAGAATAATGGCTCCCTTGAATTGGGGGATCCCCAGCCCCAAAGCAAAAGTGGTTGCATCTAGATTGATGATGGGCATTGGGTAGTGTAGTGGCCGAGGATCAGCGAGCAAAACAACATAGGTAGTAGCATTGTAGAGCATTGCTAGTTGAAGTATCAGCTCTGGTTTTTTCACTGAGAAGGGAAAAATTGTACCCTTGATAATTCTAGAGGTAGCCATGTACTTTGCCATATCATCTCCGGTGGTCCTCTATTGGTATATGGATTGGACCAAGCCCTGCATTTCATCCCATAGTTCGGGTTCTATATCTATTATTTCTTACAACTTGGAGTCCACCTTGGACCCCACAAGAGCACCCTCTCTTGGGTATTTGGAGGTTAATGGTAGTTTGGCCAGCATCTTCTCGGCCTTAGTTTTCATGGTCGCCCGAGTGGAGGTACTTGGAAGCTCCAGACTATCAGGAGGAATTGTCACTTTAGCCATGTTGATCGAATTATCTGCAACCTGCAAGACCAAAGAACCGTCAATACATAATATGATAAAAATAAAACATTATAGGGACTCTAGAGAATTCACCACCATTTTGCACCTGCTTATTAGTATGCATCAACATCCTGGAATATCAAAGTTAACATGGATTAGATTTTGACCAACACCCAGAGGTTCGGGATATTAGTTTAGGTGAAAAAAATAGAATGAAGACCCAGGGGCTTCTCAGCACCCAGAGTCTGAAAAAACTAGCCATTGTCGATGTGACCGGCAACAAGCTGTACTCGGCTGACATGGGTCATCACATGGCCATGCAATAGATGGTGTAAAGGCTCTTAATGGTGACATGTGGGCTAACACAGGGGAAATAAATGCCAGATGGGATGGGTTTTGAATGCTTGTTTGTGGGAGATTAATCCTGCCATTAAGATGACATAACAAAGGAAAGAGAAAGTTCTCATGGCTTGAATGGATGAGGTGCTGAGTTTGAGCCAGGAAAGTGCCATGAGGGAAAGCTGAACAAATTGGATCAAAACATGAAAAGGGCACAATGAGGTTGCCATAAATGAGGAGGATATACATGGAATATACAAATTTACAGAGGGTCAAAGCACGACGAGGGCCAAAGCATGACTCACAGGCTAACCGAAGGACAAGCTATATACAGCTAGCTACATGCAATTACAAAATGTACAAGGGTATATACAGACATCTACACTAACTTACAACTAATCAGAGGGCGGACAACCCTTTGTCAGAGCCATCCCACAAATGGGAGGCAACATTAAGAACAAGATAGGAAACCAGAAACAAAAACAAAAATAAGGAAGAAACTGAAAGATAAACAAATGAAAACACAACCAAAGAAAAAATGGAAAGTACGAGGGAAAAGAACCAGAAAGGCCTACCTGAAAACATGAAGAATGTTGGAAGGCGAGTATGGGAGGCACTCTGCAACTAGTTCACCTTGAAATGACCATGAACGCACCACTATTTACTATTGTTTGAACAATGTTAATTAATGAAAGCAATTCACTCTTAATCTCTTTTGATCACCTTAATCACTCTGGTAATCACTCTAAGTATTTTGATCATGGTAAATGTGAAAGTGATAGGTAAAACCCATTTATAACCCTAGGTTGAAATATCTCACTTTCCTTCCACAAAACTCTAGAAAAAGGAAAACCTCTAGACTTCAGGCCCAATGATTCCATGTAGGTATACCCTCTAACAAAAGAGGAAATAGTTACAAGGAATCCCAAAGTCTGGGATCCGACTAACTCAAAAGACAAGCACACACTCTGGGACCGGGTGCTAGATAACTGAAAAGCAAAGAAAAAAACCCTCGTGGAATAAAATCCCGGAGAGAAACAAAAGGAAATAAAAAGAAACCAAGGAAAAGAAAAAGTGAAAAGGGGGACCCAACATTTTTCCCACAAAATGTACGAATGAGTATGCAGAGCATAACAAATGGTGACCCAGTGGGACCAATGCCTTAGCACCTTCGAGAACTTCAGAATCTCTGGTTAGAAAAAATGGATTTAATCTTTACCTAGAGCATTTTATTTGCAAAGCGCAAGGTGTTTGAGAAAATATGACTCATCATTGATTCAATCTTTCATTCTTTTGTCAGCTGTGAAGTGTGTGCTTTGAAATAAAACAAAGCTGATGATTTTTGGGAGAAGAAGAGAGGAGGCACTGAGTACATCAAACCAACATTGTCATATCTTTCATGTTCCCCCAGATACCAGAGTTCTCTATTCTTTAGTTCTTTTCTTTTCTATTCTCTTCTTTTGAAGATGGGAAGGCGGTACTTCTTTCACTGTGAGCCTTAAGCTTAGCTAATTTTCACAATGGTACTCCTTTCACCTTGCCACCTATTTTAAATTGCCAAATAGGAGAGAAAATTATGGCCCCAGGATATTTTAGTGATCTTCAAACTTTCTCAACAACTAGTGCAACCGATCTGTCCTCAAGGTGTCCGATTACTTGCCTCTTAGATTTTTTGTTAACTATTGTCCGGACTTGAAGATATGAATCTGATGAAGATTACCCATAACCTTTTACCATATGCACAAAATAAATCTGGAGTGCGGACCAATTCCACCATGCTAACAATAGATTCTGAATTCACCAAAATGTATAAGGTATCATTCCAAGGACTAGGTGTTATGCAAAGCATACCTGTCTACAAGAAGAGGGAAACACGCTAGAAACCCATAAAAACAATGAGTAAAAGAAAGCTGAAAAAACAAAACTGAAGGAAAAGGCTGGTCCAGAGGATGACCGACAACTATTTACAAGGTATTCCAAAGGAACTCTAGGAAAGATATTTAAAAGAAGGAACTTTACATAAAATACAACTTTGGGCAAACTTACCACCCACCTCACTCAAACTAGTGCTTGAGGAACTATCCATTGATAGGTAATGGGACACCTTCCCCAGTCATAGTACTGAGGTGAAAATTATTTTCCCTTTGGATCACAGATATCAGATATGGTCCAAGCTAGAGCTGTTGAAACTTACTGTGCTTTCCCTTCTTTTCTCAGGCCTTGTCCCACAAAAGGACCAGGTCCGATATCTGAAAGGCCTTATATTGGGCTCTCTGGTAAAACTATCATTTTACTATTGCTTGATGACATGCAAAGTGTTCAAGGGATGCATCTCTTTGCTCCTCCATTCTCACCAAGTTTAGAAGTTGAACCTCCATGATATTGTCTCTATTGTTGAATTCCTACATAAACTATAAGACCGGGATTTGTTCTAATAGACGTTTGATCACCTCCAATAGATTTTTATTGTTGGACTCAGCCACACCATTAGCCTGGGGGTAGTAGTTGCTACAGAACTTTAGGGTGATCTTTCTCTCATAGTCCATTCAAGTAGTTGCACTGAACAAAATGTCAGACCATTTTCACACACTATAGAGAAGGGCATTCTGAAATGGGTGACTATGTTTTCTTCCTAGAATTTGATAACTACATCTATCGTGTTGTTTTTGCAAGGAATCTCTTTAGACCACCAAGTGCAATAATTGATAGTAGTTAGAATGTATCAGTGGTTGGAAAATGATTTGGGGTTGATTTCCCCAATAAAATCAAATGCACATTGGATGAAAGGTCTAAACTTCAAAGACTGGTTACAAAGGCATAGGTGGGTTCCGCTCATAATGTGCTATCATTTGTCAAGTGTTGCATCTCCTAACATGAGTGTAGACATCCTTAAAGATGCAGGGCCAATAGTATCCATCCTAGAGAATCTGGTGGGAAGTGGCATCAGCTGAGCCATGCCCAGTTCTAAACTTCCCATGAAATTCTTCAATCATTGTGGTAGCTTGAATCCTGTGTATGCACCAAAGGTACACTCCCTCATAATTCCTATAAAAAAGTGTTCCATCTTTGATCATCAAATGTGCTTTGTTTATCTATAGGGCACGATTTTGTTTTGGAGGAAGCCCCTCTGGGCATCTCTTATTCAACAATAAGTATACCAGGTTGATATACCACAGATCCTGAGTGATGGAATCCACTGTGTAAGTTTGGCATTCAATGTCTAGATCTCCTTCTGCCATTGCTCTACATAGTCCCTAGCCTCAGACTATCTTCATGAGTTTCATTTCTAAATCATATTCTTGGAGGATGGCCATCCATTTCCCTCATCACTCACCTAGTTCACTCTGCAGGAGCAGATCCTTAACTTCCTAGTTCAGGATGATAGCGTGCACTTTGCTCTGGAGAATGTAATGCTAGAATTTCTTCACAGTGTGGACAAGAGAAAAGGCCTTCTTTTCCAAAGAAAAATACCAAACTTCAGCATTCTCAAATGGGGAGCTCATAAAATCTATTGGTTATTCTTCCCCTTCAACCTTCTGGGTCAAAATTGTCATGACAGAATGTGGCAAAGCAAAGGAGTATATGTGGAATGGGAGAGAATAGTACTGGTGCCTCTATAATCATTTTTTTAATCTGGGTGAATTCTCGCTTCGCTTCAGGACTCCACTCAATCTTGGTATCCTTTTTTATCATGTCATTGAGTGGCTTAACTATCCGGGCGAATCCAATGATGAACTGTCAGAAAAAATTTATCTTTCCAAAGAAAGATCTCATTTCTTTCTTGTTGTCAGGCATCTATAGATTCAGCAGTGCTTCAACTCTCTCAGGGTCAGTGGATATACCCTTCTCAGAGATGATATGCCTGAGAAGCTTCTCTTTAGTGATCCTGAATATACATTTCTTAGGGTTGAGGGAGATTCCATACCAGCGACATCTCTCACAAATTTGGGTGATGTGGGCTGAGTGATCATGCCTGCCCTGAGAAAATATGGTCAAATCATCCATGTAGATGATTATACATCTATTAACTAGGCCTTCGAATGCAATGTCCATAGCCTTTTGGAATGTTTCCCCTGTGTTGTTAAGGCCAAAGATCATCCTCTGGTATGCAAACTTTCCCCACTTGGTGGTGAACATCATTTTGTCTCTATCTTTGTACTTAACCATGACCTGGTTATACCTGGAGTACCCATCCAAGAAGGACATCATCTGAGATCCATTCACAATTTGTAATACCTCATCCAACGAGGCTAGAGGGTGATTATCCTTCTTAGATTCCTTGTTCAAATTGCAAAAATCCATGCAAAGGCAGATCTTGCTGCTTTTCTTCCTCATAGGGACAAGGTTGGCAACCCAAGTTGTGTGTCGAATAGGAAAATGATATTGGCTGACAACAATTTTTGAACCTCTAGATGAATTAGGGGTTCTATCAGTGGGTTCACTGGTCTTTTCTTTTGTCAAAAAGGCTTAGCATCTAGTTTCCGTGGGATGGTATGGGTCGTGATGGATGTGTCATAGGTCTTTAGATCCTCATACCCCCATGCAATTACATCAATGTATTCTTAGAAAACTGCAAGAATCTTCTCTTGCTCCTCGAGGGAGTAGGAGGTGCCAATGTGTACATTTTTTTCTTCACTGGCCTGGCCGATGTTGACCTTTTCAAATTTTTCTCCCTCTGAGGAGGATGATATCTTCTCCCGACCCTGAGGGTCTAAGTCAAAGATGTGTTCAAGAGCTACCATCCCCTTAGGGATGGTATTGGTTGGTAAGTCTATGATCCCATTGTCTTCTTCACCCTACCCACTATCATCATGATCTCTTTCTTCCACTATCTGGTCCTCAAAAATGCCAACATTAGACATGAAGGATAGAATATGTTGGTCATCCTCAAAGACCTAAAAGTGGGTGATATTGTCCAGGATGGATGGGGTGGGGACCATCTCAATAGAGAACTTCCAGAGCTGTGAGCTACCCATTGGCACAAGGGTGCTGACAGACACGTCAAGAGAATCTAGAATGTAGTTTCATTTCTAGGGAATGAGTTCAATGCCAAAGGCAACAAAATATTTGATTAGGCTCCATTCCTGATTGTGGTATGTGGCCAGCCTTTTTGCGTGACAAGTATATTGGCTAAGGACCTGCTTAATGATTAACTCTTAATCACCATCGCCCGAAGGTGGGTGATTCCTTTTCTCAATGAAAATAGGAATCCAAGGACCAAGGCCTCATACTCCGTGACATTATTTGTGTAGTTGAACTGTATCCTATAAGACACAAGGAAGGATTTTCGTCGCGGGTTGATCAATTCCACTCTGGCCCTGCAGCCTTTTTTAGACTGGGACCCATCAAACTTCAGGGTCCACAAGTCGTTCTTCATTTTTTGGGGCTAGAAAGGAGAAGTTGAATTTGGATTGATTTTGGGAGGGTTGGGAAGTTTTTTCTCTAGCTCTGATGGTGCATGGGTGAGGTTTACCTCTAGAAAATCCTATGGTTGGGATTCCTGGACAGGCGACACCTTGGGTGTACCACCAAAATTATTGTTGGTTCTACGTGAATCTGCTTTGTGTTCTTTCTCCCAGGGGGCATTGATATGCCAGTAGAAGTGGTGATACAAGGCTCTCACTCTAGTTCAAAATGTTTTTTATAATGCACCCAGCACCAAGTGTCTGACAAGAGTTTAGCAGGAGTTGTTGCGATACCTTGTGAGTTAACCTCACCCCTCAATTTTTCATTCAGGTCCTGAGTTCTCTGAGAAACTATGGGATCCTCCCTGGGGGTGAAATTAAATGTGAGGATCTTGAGGGGTCGGTATACCCTAGGGGAAGTCTCAGAGAAAAGGAATTCATTCACCCTCCTTACTTTGGTGAGGGCCTGCTTCATCCTGGGCTCACTTTCTACCTGGATCTGGTTAGGCTGCCCTTCCCAAGGTAGCCACAAGTGGGAGAAGTCTGTGGAAAAGTATCCATTAAGGGCCTTAGACCAATTCTGACTTAACAACATTCCATAAGTTTTGGGGATGTCCACCACTTGGATGTCTATTATGCTTGATATTCGAGGGTCTTGGATGAGCTAAATCTGGACGTTCTTCAGCTCACCTACCATTTTTATAGCAATTTTGTCTAGCTAGACTACTATGCCTTTGGATGGAGTGGTATAGAGTATAAGATTCTGGCATATAGATAAGGGCATGATGTTGCCCAAAGCTCCAGAATCTACCAATAAATTGTATAGGTTCTTCCCTTGTATGTTTAGACCTAGTAAAAAGGGAGGATCCTCAGTGTTTCCCTAGAAGATAGCCACTTTGCCATCGTCAAAAGTGACAGTCTTGGATGGGTGACTAATGAATTTTGGGTTTCCCAAGAGCTTCAGAAGGGACTTCTTCTGCTCAAAAAAATTCAGTAAAACATCCATCAAGGTCATGAAGGTGGTGGTTCTTTCCAACGCCTTAGTGATGTCAAACCTCCCCCCAGGTAAAGTTGGCTTCCCTTGGCCAGATCCTTAGCTTGGTTAGAGATAGGACCTTTCGGTAAGAAGGAGCGATCAGTTCTATTGTCCTAGGGAGGGGTATCTTTGGGAGGTATTGGCATCTAGATTGGCCCTTTACCAACCTAACTCCAATTTTTGTAGGGAGTCCTTGGGTTGGTGAAGGCATTGGCCTCAAAGGCTAGGATAGATTCATAAAAGAACCCCTGTAGTTTAGGCTCTTCTTCATCTTCCTTGTCTATCCCAAAGAAGACGGTCTCACAGGTGAAGGCACTATGAGTAGGCTCTTGTGCTGATATTTCCAGGGGAGTAGGATTGACGGGTTATTGTTTGTCCAACTAAGAGATCAAGATGACTTTCTCTAGTGTGGCGCAGTTCACCTCAGAATGAGAGCTAGTGTTATGCAATCTACACCAATTGGTCAGGGGGTGGAATTCTACAAGCTGTATAGAATGACTGGGTCTAGCACCACAATCAGTGGTGTTTTGGCTCAGAGGAGGACCTCTGGTGTTTGCATTTTTTTTCCATTGCTATTGATTGAGTCGAGGCCCATTGTTATAGTTCCTTCCTCCGACATTGGTATTTTTTTGTCCAGAGAAGATATTCCCTCTTTGGGAATTGGGGTTGTGAGGTGCAGAAGGCCCCACATTTAGTTGTACCATGTCCACAGTCAAGGAGGACACCAATCATCAGAGGGATTCAACCTTAGCAGATAGTTGGGTGTTCACATCACAGTGTGACGGTTGTTATGGTGGGTTCCCAGGGAAAGCGACGATAGCTCCTAGAGTTAAGGAGGACAATCATCCAGTCGCGCATGATTGGAAGAAAGGTACTCTAGAGGGTTGTGTCAATGGTTGTTGTATTTTCTACAGTTGGTTCCAGGGAATGAATTTCAAACCCGATATTGTCTGAGGTTTTGATGGGTAAATGTACCAGGCCTACTGGTCTATTGGCGGTAATGGGGTCATGGTCATCATTGGGGCACCCATTTCCTGATTGGGGTTGTATCCCTTGGTGTAAGAAGTTCTATCAGGGATCATGTTGAATGGTGTGCTTTGCCCAATCCTGTCGGGAGCTTTGGTCAAACCATGGGACAACTCCAGGGCTAGGTTGTAAACCTTTGCCAGAGTATCCCGGTCATTCGCGGTGGGGGTTCTCCAAAGGAGAGTGGCAACAAAGGAGTCCATGGCATTAAGATAAGTCTAGATGGTTACGTCCATAGATGGGATAAAGGGGCCCGTGCACTACTTCAAGGCCCATTGGAACTGATGGTTAAATGTTGCGAGGGGTTCATTCGGTTCCTTCCTGATGGAGATGAACTGGTTGTGGGACCATGTGTACATGGAAGGCTGCTAGGAAAGTGTCTTCCATATCCTACCAACTATTGATGGAGTTGGCCAGAAAATTGATGTACCAATTTAACTCATTATGTCCCAAGGATAGAGGGAATATTTAGGTCACAATGTCTTGATATTGGATCCAGTGTCGGTTCATAGCATCTTTGTATGCCTGCAGATGCTCTTCTATAGTTTGTGAGCCTAAATGCTCATATTTGGGGAAGATCTTCTTCAGATGTAGAGGGAGATCATTGGTAGCACCAGAGAACTACCCCATTGGGGACCCAGTGTTACCAAAGTATGTAACCATCAGGTGTGTTTGATTTTTTCTAGGTTAAGCGTTGGTTCCCAAGATTGTTTAGGAGATGGTTATTCTGAGACGTAGTAGATCCCTAGACAAGGTTGGTTGGCTTCTTCATTTGCAGGGTCCACATCTTTTGAGAAGGAGGCTCAAGTTCAACAAACTTTCTGGGATTGGGGGCTAATCTAAGGACTCTTTCAAATCATGCAGGTGAAAATGATCCAATCCCACTAAAATTTTGATTCCTAAAACTATGGCTTGGCAAACCCTCAAGCAGTGTAGAGTCAAAATCCTCTAACGGGGACGAGCTCATGCCCTCCTTCTAGCACCAGTTTTTGTTGATGGGACTTTGTGACTAGTCTCATCAATAGATGTAAGTTGTCATAGGGTACCAGGGTACTGGCCAACTTTACCTATAAAGGTTGTCTGGGGAAAATAAATTTTGGGCCTTCAAGAACCTAAGTGTCAGGTCTCGACAGTGCGGGAGCTAAGTTGGGTGTGTGACTATTTTGTTCAAGGGGATAGCTCAGTTTTTTTTGGCTCATCTTCTCTGGGAATTTTGTTAATCTACTTAAACATTTGAGAAAAGGATATCAGAAACATATGGCACAAAAGAGTGTTAACTTAGAGATCAAGACACCAACAACATCATTGCAAGAATCCTTCCTTCTTCATTAACAGTTTTCCAACATCACTGGTGTGTACATCAACAGCTCCAAGAGAGCATCTATCTACTAAGAACTACTGAGCATTAAGCTCTGCAACTGCAAGAAAATGAAATGCTAAAATGCTAATAGTATGGACTGCAAAATCATCAATTTTTATGACCCTTGAAATGAGGTCGGACTTGTTATTTATACACATACTTTTCCTAAATCTTAACCTAATCTAACTACACACTCAATCTTAAAATACAATATCCAATGGTCAGCACTACCTGAACCACTTTACAACTACCTCGAAAAGAGCAGAGGTTTGACATGTCAGAAGAATAAGACAAGAAGAGAGGTATGGAAGAATCAGCATCAAGAAGAGTACCATAGGAAGAAGAGAAGAAATCTAATCTCTTTGTAATTCAAGGCTACATGCCTCATCAATGTAATATGTGGCTCACTATCTTTGATGTTCAAGGTACTTAATGTTGGAATGGCGCCTCAGCAAGACTATCTGTCAGAACCATCCTTCGAACTGACGTGCCTTGTTGGGGTCACCTACTTTCTGACACCCTTATTGACTACTGGATAATGATTGTTCAGCTCCAAGGATCCTGGACATAGGTCACTGAAAGAACACAAAACTGTTGGACCTGAAATTTTAGAGTCTGGGAGCTTGTGCTCAAAGAATAATGAATGCTCAAAATACACCCTACTAGTGATAATCCCTAGAATCTAGAGAACTTTATTGTCCTTTACTATTCTTGAATACCTCCAAAACTTGGCTGATACCATCTTCATCTATGTCCTTAATACTATTCCACCGGTCGCAAACAGCCTCAAACTTCTCTTGAACTTCTCCAACCCTATTTCATAATTATTCTACTAATTTTATAGAGTCATCATCCCGGAGAATCATCTTAGATATTCTTGATAGATTTCCTTTGTCGAAGTCCCTATTAGACTGATACAGGGACTCCATCAGCTCATGATATTTACTGAGGATGTAGTCCTTAGGGGCGCATGTTTTGATGGTGAAGGGGTCAACCTTTGGAACCCTTACAATGAATGCTTTGAATAGGTCCAATGGATACTAGACCACTATGACTTTCTCCCTTAGGGCCATGACTAGTCTCTTGCACACCTCAATTTTGAGGCCAAGTCTGGAGTACTAGGCCCGAAGGAATTTCAATGATTCCTCTCCCAAAATTCCTGTCTCTGTGATGGCCTATTCTCTAGAGTTAATGACTTCATCTAACCCGGTCTTCCACCCTTCATACTTCTCCAAGTTTCTTTCCCATATAAAAATGGCATTGGTCACTTGGCCCAAGAGATTTTTGGCCAAGTAAAGGTTCGGGAGTGATACATTTAAAAATTGCCTTGCGGCCCCTATTTTCTTGGCAATCCACCCATCCACAGTCTGTGCCCTCTTCTTCAAGGACCTAAGAACATCCATGTCATCCTGTGGAAGCGGTGGTGCGGAGGTGGAAGCTTCTAGGTGGATCTTGGCCAGCGGCTATGTAAGCTCTGCTACAAGTCTGAGGAAATTCTCATTCTTTTTTCTTTCCTCCTTCAACTTCTGTGACTATTTGTCATAGCGGGCTTCTATCACCTCGGTTGCCTCTCTCGACAGGTCTAATTCACCCTTCTTGTCTCTCCTCCCCAGAGGCACCTCCATGATTGTATAATATTTGGCCCTTATTGTCATTGCATCTGTATCTAGGGGAGGTGTTGTAATCATTACAACTATGCTTCCTCTTGGACCAATCTGGAGGGTATGGATTGTTGGAGCCTTTTTAGGCTTCTTGGCCTCTACATTTTGGGTCATCATTTCAGCCAGGGAGAGTGGAACACCTATTGTTACTGCCAGGGCCTTTCTCTTTCTAGACTTCACCAGCCATTGTGGTAGTTTGGGTGGTTTTGTTGCTAAGGAATGAGTATTGGGATCCCCTTCAGAGTTTGGTGATGCATTCCCAGTATCAACAATTTCATCGGGCTCTTTCTCCTTTTCTTATTCTTGTTCTTACTCTCCGGAGACCTCAGTGTCTTCTACCCTTTTGGCGTCCTTATTCATGATGTCCAGGACCTCATCTCTTCTAGCATTAGCATCACCTATATTAACGGGGATTTCCCTGTCTTTCTTAGTATCTGGTGAATCGACATTTATATCTTCAGAGATTCTCCCCTCATCCTGCTACTATTGTTCTTCCTCAGCATCATTCGTCGGGACATCCTTCTCTGTAGGAACATCCTCCAGAGGTGGCGGAGGTTTCTGGCCAATATTTAGCATTTGGGCCACTGAGACCACCTCGTCAAATGTACTCCAGGGCACTTGATCACTCGGAGTAACCAAAGGCACTTGAAGCATGACAATTAGGGGTATGGTTGATCCTGTGGGTCCAGTTTCCTCAATCGTCAGTTTCTCATTATTTTCATTCCTTGGTTCTATCTCAGTCTCCTGGACCAGTGTTTCCTCATGCTTAGGTTCCTTTTGTTCTTCTACCTAGGTTTCCTACTCTGTGACAGCTTCTTTCTCCAGGACTTCTTCCTTGGCAGGGGTCCCTTCCTTCTCTTGGGTGGCAATTTCTTCCACCACCTATTCTATTTCCCCATGCAGGTTCATAAGCTCATTTGTCCTAAAGATGTTGTCAAAGTCATCGTGCAAGGGAGAGATCTCTAAAATATCATCCAATTCAAAGGAGTCTGAACTGACTTCCACTGGGGGAACATTGGGCATGTTGAGGCCCATGTCTATGCTTGGGGTAGGATTTACCTTCTATTTCTTCTTTCTTTGTAATGGGGCCCCGACACCCAGAATGTATGCAGACTCTGCTTTGGAAAATGGCTGCCTTCTCATTAATGTTTCCAATGAAGGGGATCCTACTGGGCGAGCGGATCCCACCAGAGTTGCGAGGAGACCACAAGAGAGCTAAGCGCTTATCTTCTAGCTTGTCAACCTCGACGCCTCCATCTATTCATGAAATTGTGCCATCATGGGGAGTAGACCTTGGGAAGGCACTTGTGCTAGAGAACTTTCTTTCTCCTTCCCTTTACTTTTGCTTTGTCCCGCGACTTCGGAGGTAGAATTAGACCTCCGCACAATTGGGCCTTTATGGGTGGTCCTTGCAAAGACCCACTCAAAGTAATTATGACTATTACCTATAATGGGGCAACATACACCTTCAATTGTTAGGTTCTCAGGGGTGCTCCAATCCACTTGAGGGATATCCAATTTGTCGATCCCTTGCTCTTTATATGTTAGGTCTTCCAGAGGCCCATCATCTGTGAAATCTTTCAAAAATCCCTGAAGGTGGAGGGATTTCATTAAACCTTTTGACATGCAGGAGTGTTGCAAGGCCTAAAGATCGAAACTGTCCTGGCAATCTGCCCAAAAATCTTCAATATCATCTTTATGTGGTGCAGATGCCCAGGGTAGCACCTCCCTTATTTTTCCCACCGGATCAAAATTGCTTCTGGTGTGGTGGAATTCCGCCAGTCCCAAACACTTTAATTCATTATCGACCTCCTTGGCCACTGCAAGACTACAAGAATAGTTTCCACAAACCATCAAGAACAAAATTGATACAACCTTTTTCAAGGAAAAGAATGTGTGGAGCTCTAGGATTTTCCTGCAGAACTCCAAAAGAAAGAACCTATCCCCGCAATACCTTGGGAGTAGGTAGGATTTCTAGGAGAAGCCAATCACCCAAATGTATGTATGCTACTAGAATTGAATGAAATAATTTATGTAAGTGCTTACCAGGTTCATCGCCTCTTGTGACAACCAGTACCCAGTGTCCTGAGTAAGTGACAAAATGTTGTGGTAGACAAACGCATCATTTACCCTGCAAAAATTAGGGAAGCTAAGTTCCCACTGAACCTAGGGATAATTTTCCCATGGCACCAACTGGTCAGGCCTATTCTAGAGAATGCCCATTGTTTGCAAACCCTGAAAAGTAGGTCTCTATTGGGCCAGTGCCCATAGTACATAGGATGTCATGTAGAATTTGGAATTTTGGAGGACACTCTTTAGCTATGCATCTACATGATTGGTGATGAAAGCCGCCCAGTTGAAGGTCTGACTATGGGTGGTGGTGTAGTAGAGAAATTAATACATCCATACCAAAAATTCCTAGGCATGGGGCTCTCCAAATAGCCTACATAGAAATATGATTCCCACCTGAATACATTCCTTAAAGCCCCTGCAGGGAATCTCCAGCTTCATCTTTTTATAGTCCCTTCTCAGGAACTTTAACCAGTGAGTATTAAGATGTTGCCGGGTGATGAGGGAAGCCTCCCCAAACTCCTTTAGTGGTGTAGAATGGGAGAGAACAATAGCTCCCTTGAATTGGGGGATCCCTAGCCCCGAAGCAAAAGTGGTCACATCTAGATTGACGATGGGCGTCAGGTAGTGTAGTGGCCAAGGATCAGTGAGAAAAATAACGTGGGTGGGAGAATTGTAGATTGTCACTAGTTGAAGTAGCAGCTCTGATGCTTTCATCGAGCAAGGAAACCTTGCAGCTTTGATAATTATGGAGTAGCCATGTACTTTGCCATATCATCTCTAGCTGTCCTCTATTTGTATATGGATTGGACCAAGCCCTGCATTTTATCCCATAGTCCAGGCTCTATATCTATTATTTCCTACAACTTGGAGTCCACCTTGGACCCCACAAGAGAACCCTCCCTCGGGTATTTGGAGGTTAATGATAGTTTGGCTAGCATCTTCTCGGCCTTAGTTTTCATGGCCTCCTGAGTGGAGGTACTTGGAAGCTCTGGACTATCAAGAGGAGTTGTCACTTCAGACATGTTGATCAGATTATCTACAACCTGTAAGACCGGAGAACCATCAATACATAATATGATAAAAATACAACATTTTAGGGACTCCAGAGAATTTACCACCATTTCGCACCTGCTCAAAAAGTATTATATGCATCAAAATCTCAAAATATCAAAGTTAACAAGGACTAGATTCTGACCAACGCTCGGAGGTTTAGGATATTAACTTAGGTGAAAAAAATGGAATGAAGACCTATGGGCTTCTCAGCACCCAAATTTTAGAGAAACTAGCCTTTGTCGACGTGACCAAAAATGAGCTATACTCGGTTGACATGGGTCATCACATGGCTGCATGACAGATGATGTAAAGGCTCTTAATGGTGACAAGTGGGCTGCCATAGGGGAAGGGAATGCCAGATGGGATGGGTTTTGAATGCTCATTCATGGGAGATTAATTCTGCCATTATGACAACATGATAGAGGAGAGAGAAAGTTGTCATGACTTGAACAGGCGAGGTGTCGAGTTTGAGCTAGGAAAGCACCATGAGGGCGAGCTCAACAAATTTGGTCAAAATGTGAAAATGGAATGATGAGCTCTCCATAAACAAGGAGGATATACATGGAATATACACATTTATAGAGGATCGAAGCACGATGAGGGCTGAAGCACGACTCGCAGGCTGACTGAATGACAAGCTATTTACATGCAATTATAGAATGTACAAGGGTACATACAAACATCTACACTAACTTACAATTGCATAGAGGGTGGACAACTCTCTATCATAGACATCCCACCAACGGGAGGCAACATCAAGAACAAGATAGGAAACCAGAAACAAAACCAAAAACAAAAACAAGGAAGAAACTGAAAGCCAAACAAACAAAAACAAAACAAAAGCAAAAATGGAAATCACGAGGGAAAAGAACCAGAAAGGCCTACCTAAAAACATGAAGAATGCGGGAAGGTGAGCATGGGAGGAACTCTGCAACTAGTTCACCTTTAAATGACCGTGAATGCACCACTATTTACTATTTTTTGAACATTGTTAATCACCGAAAGAAATTTGCACTTAATTTCTTTTGATCACCTTAATCACTTTGGTAATCACTCTTAGTATTTTGATCATGATAAATGTGAAAGTGACAAGTAAAACCCATTTATACCCCTAGGGTAAAACATCCTGATTTCCTTCCACAAAACTCCAGAAAAAGGCAAACCTCAAAACTCCGAGCCTGGGAATTCCATGCAGTTATACCCTCTAACAAAAGCGGAAATAGTTACAAGGAATCCCAGAGTCTGGGATCCAGCTGACTCAAAAGATAACCTCACACTCTAGGACCAGGTCCTAGAGGAACAAGAACTAAAAAGCAAAGAAAACAACCCTCGCAAAAGCAAATCCCAAAGAGAAATAAAAGGAAACAAAAATAAACCAAGGGAAAGCAAAATCAAAAAGGAGGATCCTACATTTTGCCCACAAAATGTTGGGACTGGTATGCAGGGCATAACAGAAGGTATGTTGAATACTGCACTATATGTAAAAAAATCCAAAGGAACTTCTTCAAATTCTAAACTCTATCGGCCTTTACCAATTTCCAATAGGCCATGGGAGTGTGTAAGTATGGATTTTGTGGTTGGGCTACCCAAGACAAAGAATGGTTTTGAAAGAATCTATGTTGTGGTAGATAGATTTTTAAAAATGTCTCATTTTACTCCTTGCATTATGACCCATGATGCTAGTAAAATAGAAAACTTATTCTTTGAAGAGGTGATTAGGTTTCATGGTTTACCAACCATAATAGTTTCTGAGAGAGACTCAAAATTCATTAGTCATTTATGGAAAACTTTGTGGAAAAGGTTAGGTACCAACTTGTCATTTGGGTCTGCCTACCATCCCCAAACCTATGTGAAAGCATAAGTTGTCAATAGGAAAATTGGAAACCTTTTGAGGTGTTTAACCAAAGGGAATGGTAAAGCTTGGGATCAAGTCATCCACCAAACAAAATTTTCTTACAGTGATACTTTGAACAAGACAATAGGGAAGATTCCTTTTGAACTAGTGTATGGTATGCATCCTAGAGGTGTGCTGGAGCTTAGATACCTTTGAAGTATGGAAGGAGAAGTGTATATGCTAAGGATTTTGTACAATCCATGAAGGAGATACATGAGCAAGTGAAATAGTCTCTACAAGAAAACACCAAGAAGATAAAGGATAGAGTTGATGAAAAGAAGAGAGACATGCAGTTTGTGGTAAGGGACTTGGTACTAATGCATTTGAAAAAAGTAAGACTTCAAAAAGGAGTAGCTAATAAGTTACAGATGAGAAGGAATTGTCCATGCCAAATATTGGCCAAATATGGAATTAATGCCTACAAATTAAAATTACCTGAAGACATTTCTCTATCTCCTATGTTTAATTTGGAAGATCTTGTTCCTTACAAAGGTCCCAGTCGAGAGGAAGGTAAAGGTGATTCTAATGTTGTATAGGTAGTCACTGATTTGGTATTTCCTCTCCACACTAAGCCACAAGAAGAGCAGGTACTAGATTCCAGAGTTGTGAAGAAAACTAGACACAAAATTTACATGGAACATTTGATCAAGAGGAAGAATATGTCTAAAGTTGAAGCCACTTGGGTACCTGGAAAGTGATTTCAAAAACATGGGAATTGATTTAGCCCTCTTGTCACCTAATGTGACTTGATTTATTTTCTACTCGGAGAGAGTGGTGCAGGAACACCTAGTGGTTGTATGTTTTCAACCCTAAAATTTTGATGTGAGAGATCCAATCATGGTCATGGTGTGAATAAGGACTATTGAAGATTCCAATAGGTTTGTTTGGTGAGCTTTGTGTTTTTTTGTCAATTTAGCAGAGATGTGTCAAGTTGACCCAAAAGTTGCAGTGTAGGAAAAAATTGGCATAGTGTGGAAACTGGCACCAAGTGATGCACGAGCATCCTAGGTAGTTGGAAATCCTGCATGTTAGTGTGTTTTTATCTTGTTGTATTTTTGTTTCTCAGTTTTCATGTTGGTCAAGGGGCTCAGTCATTGATGGGAGTATCGGTCGCTGAAGAACTCAGTAAAATCTAGTTCTCGACAGAACCTATACTCAGTGATTCCTAAGGAGCTTGGCACATATTGTTTCTCAACATGTGTTGGTTGCTTAGTAATTCTTCCTGGTTTTTGGATGCTTAACAATGCTTGGATGGTGGTTTCTGGCACTCGGTAGTTTGGCTTGCCGACGGGTGTTCTCATGGATTTGGGAGGCTGGCTTGATGCATTTAATATGTGTAGCATGTGATTGTGATGTGGATGAATCATGGGGATGTGTGTGGACCTATTTCAACCTTGGATCTTTATCTAATGTTCATTTAATAAGTGTTGTAAGCTAACTTAAGGAATTTTGTATTTAGTTTACTTCTAGATGTTTTTATTTGCAATAGGAAAACTTGTGTTCATGCTAGTATTTAAGGAGGTCTAGGGAAGAGTTGTAGAGAGAGGGAGGAAGATGAGTAGATTATCAAAGGAGTGGCGTGAAATTGAAAATTTGTGAGCAGGGCTAGTGGCTGAGGCTTAGGAACAAGGAGATTGCTTTGGGGCCTGTGTGCACAAGTTTAGATCATATTGGATGTCTCTACCAAATTATTATGGCCTGTTGTTATAGATCTGGATAGCTAGGGTTAGGGTTGAGTTGGATCTTGAGGTATCTTGCAAAATTGTTATTTTCTTTGTAATAGGTTGTAACCGAGAAGGCTTTACAGCCTGGCACATTGCATGTAATTAGTTGGTTTTAATAAGATTTCAGCTTCTTATCAGATCTTGGTTTCCTATTGTGATTCCATTGTGTGGTTTTTTGGCTAGGGGCTTGGAAATCTCCTTTAGTGATTCTCCCTACTTTGTATTGCATCAGGTGGTATCAAAGCTCAAAGTTCCTGAGTGTGTGGACAGATCACCGAGGGTGAAGTAGTTTGCACTAGGACCTTGGGTTAGGAAAGTTGGTGATTTGTTGTAGATGGTTTTTAAAGATCTTGAAGGATTTATCTAAGAAGATTGGACCCTAGGTCGATTGTAGATCTTTCTAAGGAGGTAGAAGTGAGGACAACAGAAACATTTTGATCTGAGATGGAGAAAATGAAAAATAAAATCATAGAAGGTATCAAAAATGCTAGATTACATAGAGGTCCTAGAATAGATGATGGTTATGAGGAAGCTGTTGAGGAATTTGAAGCTACTAGATCTAGTGGAGAGGAAATAACTGATCATCTAGAAATATTTATAGATGACATAGCTAGCCGGTTGGATAGATCTAGCAGTTGGCTGAAGTTGAAGCATAATATGGATGTTTCAAATTTCTTATGTACTTTGAATCCTGAAGACCTGATTGATTGGATTGGTGAATTGGAAGACTACTTTGAGTTAGAGGATATTGATGATCCACTCAGAGTAAGATTGGCACAAACTAACCTAAAAGGACATGCTTCTCTTTAGTGGAAATAATTGCAAATAGATAGAGAAGAAGGTGAACTGAAGATCACTAGATGGAGATTGATGGTGACTAAGTTAAAGGCTAAGTTCATACCTTCTGACTATGAACTTGAGTTGTTTAAGATGTTACAGAATCTGAAATAGAAGGATATTTCTATGACATATTATACCAAGGAGTTCTATAAGTTGATTATTCACTCTAGGCATAGAGAAAATTCCAAGGAAAAGGTAGCTTGATATATTAATGGTTTGAGATTCAATATTCAGGATGAGATTGGTATGCAGAAGATTTATTCGGTTGAGGATGTTTATCAGTATGCTCTGAAGTCAGAAGATAAGTTGAAAACAAAACATCAAGGTGGATCCTGAGGGAAGGAGAAATAGGATCACTAAGTCAAGAATAAGCTGACTGTTGAAGATGAATCAAAACCTGTTGAGTAGAGGAAGAGGATAGGTAAGGTTTCCTTTAAGGGTACTTCTTTTCATTGTGGTGAAGAAGGACATAGAGCTTATAAATGTTCCCAAAAGATTGGTGACCAAAGATCTACTAAGTTGAATGAGGAAGAAGACTCAATGAATAAACCTAAATAGGGAGGAGACAATTTTTTGGCTTGGCAAGTACTATTTTGTAAGAAAGTACTGGAACCTTATCAAAGGAGTGATTTTTTCAGGACTCATTGTAAGTGGTGTAGTGCACCCATGACTGTCACTGATTGACTATCACTTTGCAATGTTTTGAGTTTATAATAACTATATTGGTCTTAGAGGATCATCCTATTTTGGTTGTGGTTCCATTTGTTTGGTCAAGGATCTCTTAGGCAATGCTTATGAGCCTAGAGATGCCATAGTCCATTAGGATCATCTATTTAGGCTTAAGTTGCTTTAAGTATGTTTTTATGCTTTTATGAGTCCTAGGTGTGGAATTCTTTGGATTCATGTCATTTTGGTCATATTGTGTTAATTTGATAAGTTAGGATCCAATCCAAAAGTCTTCGAGTGCAAAAAAGACAAGAAATTTCCAAATGTTGCAAAAGATATAAAAATATTACTCATGCAACTTCCAAAAGTTGCTTGAGAATTGCAAGATGGAAGCCCAATAGTGATAGGGCATTTTGGATTGATTTGAATTCACATATGAATTGTTTTTAATTGATTACTTTGAACCAAGATGGTTAGAAGTCTTGTATTGGAGTTTTGATGAATTTGGAATGGAAGATGAAGTGTTTTTTTGAGCATTTATGAACTATACGGTCATGTCTGGTGTGATATTTGCAAACAAAGTTAATTTTTTGAAGTGTCTTTGTGTTAGTTTTACTTTCCAGATGATTTGAGGTTCTTTAGTTTTGGTTTGAGGTGTTTTTTATTCAGTTTTCTAAAAGTAGTCCAGGAAGAGGCTTGTTAGCTCATTTCACCAATGGAGTCCTAACTTGCATTTAGTCTGGTGGAATTCACTAAGATTTTGGAAAATGAAAGTTATGATGGTATATTTAAGGATTCCAAAAGCTCAAAAAATTACTCGAAGGGTAAAGCCCTCATGCATCAATCCCTAAGCTAAATATCTCAATGTATTCGGCCTAGAATGAATGGAAATGAGTTGTTGTGTTGAAAAGATAGATTATTTGAGTGAAATAAAGGTGTATTTGAGTTTTTGGGAGTTAATTGAGGAGGTTTAAAGCACTGTATCAATTCCATGCACCCAATTCTTAGCACTTTCTTTGATATCCAAGCCTAATTTGGCCAATTAGGTCTGCAAACTTTGTGAGGCTTAGGTGTTGTGGAGTGGAGTTGGAACCTAAGGCTTTGGGGTTCAATATAACATCCAAAAGGGTATCTAAATCTATCCTTATTTTTCTAAAAATTGATTAGGAGGAAAATTTAAGCCCCAAAAACCACCTGGATAGACTTACAAGGAATTCTGGGACAGTCCTAGATAGGTATTGTATGACAGTTGGAGGATCAAATGAAAGAGTTATTCTTAGTGCTTATAACATAAGTAACCTATCCCAATAGAAAATTGGGGTTGGGGAAGTCACTGGTGAAGACTTCTAGTTTGTGGTTTGAAATAGGGCTAGTGTCCCTAAAGCACAAAATTGCAAGATTTTGAATTGAATAGTATTCAATTTGGAGAAGGTCAGCAAGTAATTATACCACCTTCAATAGGTGGAAGGAATTGTGTAAAAAGGGATCAAGGATCCAAGGAGAGCATAAATTGAGTTAGGTGGATTGGAAAAGAGAAAGGACCAAATCCACACTTCTTGTTGTCACCTTTGCATTAGGTGGTATCAGAGCTTAGAAAAGATCTTGGGAATGAGACTGACAGAGAAATTTGATGAGACTGATGGAGAGATCCCTTTGAGGGTCACAAATATGGAGCTAGCCAAGATTGTGAGGGAGCGAGTAGCTAAGAACAAGAAGATGAAAGCAGAGATAGAAAAATTGAAGAGTTCTCAGACAAGTAGAACTACTATTGATCATTTAGATTCAGAGCAAGAAGAAGAAGAAGATGAGACTGAAATATAGAGGACAAGGGTGCTAGAAGACCAAAGGATCTTAGAATCTTTGGAGCGAGTGGGTAGGAGAGATAACAAACTAGAACTACCAATGTTTGTGGGAAAGATGGACCCTGAGGAATGTATGGATTGGGTAGAAGCCCTAGAATATTATTTTGAGTGTTAAGATATCCCTATCTCACAGAGGAAAAAAATTTCCAAGTCAAAAATGACAGGACCTACACTAAGTTGGTGGAATTTCCTACAAAGGGAGAGGGTAGAGAAATAAAAAGAACCTATAACCACATGGAAGAATATGTTGAGAGAAATCAAGAAACAATTTGTCCCTGAAGATTATGAAGTAACTCTCCATAAGAAGTTACAAAATCTGAAGTAGAAGGATCTTGATGTGGGATCTTACACTGATGAATTTCACAAAATCTCAATGAAGACAAAGACCCATAAGAGTAAGAAATAAAAAATTGCTAGATACATGAATGGGCTCAAGTATAGTATTCAGGATGAACTAGGTTTGTTTTGTCCCCAATCTCTACACCTTATTATCATATGGCTATGAATATTAAAGAGAAACAAAAGAGGAGATGAGAAAAGAACATTAGAGGAAGGAGAAATGGTTTCAGAGGTAGAGGAAGGTTTCAAGGAAGAGGATCATCTCCAAGACCACAGGGAGAATCCACTCACCAAGAATATGACAGAGAGAAGATTCACAAAGGTAATTTTAGAGGGGGTAGAGGCAATAGAAGATGAATATCAGGAGGTATAAATACCTCTATGTTCACTGGGAAGTGTTTCTCCTATAACCAGATTGGTCACCAATCCTTTAGATGCCCAAACAAGGCCAGTACATCAAGAGGAGATAGGAGAGTCCAACTCACCCAAGATGAGGACTGTTAAAGCATGACTTCCTATCATACCACTATATCTAGGCCTGTAGACCCTAAGCAAGGAGAGTGAGTCATGTTCAATAGGACACTCTTGAAGGTACCAACTCCCAAGGATCCCCCACAAAGGAAGAGTTTATTCAAAACTCACTGCAAGGTACTTGGTAATATTTACAAATTTATTGTTGATTCTGATTCTACAGAGAATTTAGTTTCTAATGCAATAATAGATAAGATTGGCTTGAATAAAATACCCCGCCCAAGCCCTTATAAAGTATCTTGGCTTAATAAAGATCAACAAACTTTGGTAGATGAGAAATGTTGGGTAGAATTTTATGTAGGAGAATACAAAGATAAAGTCTTGTGTGAAGAAAAATGTGTATACCTTAACTAAGAATGGGATTAGTTACACTATGACACCCCTCCCTAATTCTGAGAAAGACAAAGCTTTAACAAATAGTGTTACCTTAGTGGGAGAGAAGGAAGTTTTGAAAGTCCTTAAGGGAAGAGACATTCCTTGATTTTCCATCATAGTAAAGCCCAAAATAGAGACTAAGAAGATACCAAAAGTTCAAGAACCTTAGAGAAACTTTGGGCCCAAAGAGGTGCAAGATTTGTTGAACAGATACAAAGGAATACTTACAGACAAGAGTACTGATGTTTTTCCACCATAGAGGGATATTAGCCACTGTATAGACCTCATAACTGGTTCTACCTTTCCAAATAAGGCTACTTACAAATTGACCCCTGACCAAATTGCAGAAGTTGCAAGACAGATTCAAGAGTTGATGGAGAAAGGCTTCATTAGGAAGAGCATAATCCCTTGTGCAGTCCCTCCAGTCCTAGCACCTAAGAAGGAGGGTACATGGAGGCTATGTACTGACTCTAGAGCCATCAATAGGATAACCATCAGATGTAGGTTTCCTATGCCAAGGATAGAAGATCTCATGGACTGTCTAGGAGGAGAAAAATATTATTCAAAAATTGACTTAAAGAGTGGGTATCATCAAATTAGGATCAGAGAAGGGGATGAGTGGAAAATAGATTTCAAAAACAATGAGGGATTGTTTGAATGGGTAGTGATGCCCTTTGGTCTCTCAAATGCTCCTATTACCTTTATTAGATTGATGAATGAGGTCCTTAAGCCTTTCATAAATCACTTTTTTTTGTTTATTTAGATGACATATTGATCTTTAGCAAAGATAAAGATGAGCATTTGATACATCTAGATATGGTAATGAAGAGACTACATGAAGAAAAGTTGAGGATAAATTTGGAAAACTGTGTGTTTATACAAGAAGAATTGATATTTCTTTCCTTTGTCATCTCCAAGGGTAACTTGAAAATGGACCCTTCCAAGGTTGAAGCCATACTGAACTAGCCCACTCCAAAATATTTCAGTGAGGTCAAGAGTTTCCATGGGCTAGCTAGTTTCTATAGGAAATTTGTCAAGAATTTTAGTGGGGTGAGTGCACCAATGATAGATACTATCAAAGGGGGAAGGAAATGCAAGTTTTCTTGGACTGATGCTGCACACAAGTCCTTTGAATATTTGAAAAATAGAGTCTCTCAACAACCTATCTTAACACTCCTTGATTTTCACAAGATGTTCACCATTGAATGTGATGCTAGTAAGAGAGCTATTGGGGTTGTTCTCAGTCAAGAAGGGAGACCTCTGGCATTATTTAGTGAAAATATTAATGAAGCTAAGAAGAAGTACTCTACATATGATTTGGAGATGTATGCTATGGTCCAATCGCTAAGAAAGTGGAGGCATTACTTATTGCTAAAAGAATTTATTGTATATACTAACAATCATGCATTGATTTTTCTTAATAGGCAGGAGAAACTAAACCATAGGCACCTCAAGTGGATGGAGTACTTGTAAGCATTAACTTTCACCATAAAGAATAAGAAGGGGGTAGCTAATAAGGTAGCTGATGCATTAAGCAGAAGGAATTTGGCTATACAAGAAGTGACCTTGGAAAGTGTAGGTATCTCTGTCCTCAAGGACATGTATCCTAGTGATGAAGACTTCAAATAAAATTAAAAATATTTTTTGGAACTAGGAGATAGATATCATATTGAGTTTGAAGAATATATGATTCAAGAAGGATTTTTGTTTAAAGGGAGTCAATTGTGCATCCCTGATTACTCCATGAGGGAGAACATCATAAAAGAGAAACATTGTGGATGTCTATCAGGCCACTTTGGTCTTGACAAGACACTTGAGCTAGTAAGAAGATTCTACTTCTAGCCCAAGATGCAGACTAAGATAAGGAGATTTTCAGAGTGTTGTCTAGTTTGTCAAAAATCCAAAGGCACCAGTTTAAATGCAAGATTGTACACACCATGACCCATTCCTAGAAAACCTTGGGACTCCATCAACGTGCATTTTGTATTAGGTCTTTCAAGGACAAAGGTAGGCTATGACATTTTTTATGTTGTTGTAGACAAGTTCTCCAAGATGGAACACTTCCTACCTTGCAAGACTACACATGATGCCTCAAGTATTGCAGGGCCATTCTTCAAGGAAATTGTAAGACTCCATGGTTTACCACTCACAATTGTTTCAGATAGAGACCCCAAGTTTTTGGGACATTTTTGGCGTACCTTATGGAAAAGAATTGGAAAAAACTTATCTATGTCATCTACTTACTACCCTTAATCTGATGGATAGACTAAATTCATCAATAGGTCTTTGGTAAAATTGCTAAGATGCCTAAAAAAAGAGTATGGAGTGGCATGGGACTCAATCCTTCCACAAGCAGAGTTCTCCTATAATGATTCTGTCAATAGAATTTTAGGACTCAATCCTTTCCAAATTGTCTATGGATCCCACCCTAGAGGTGTCTTGGAACTAAGAAACATCCAAAATTTTGGCCAGAGGAGTGCCCAAGCTGAGGATTTTGCAGAGGTAATGAAGAACATTCATCAACAAGTGAAAGACAAATTGCAACAAACCTCTGAGAAGTATAAACAAGTAGCATATGTTAAGAGGAGAGATGTCCAATTCATGGTTGGAGACATGGCTATGGTTCACCTAAAGAAGGAAATATTACCCAAGGAAAAGTACACCAAGCCAATGATGAAAATATTGGTCCCTTCAGAATCTTGAAGAAATGTGGAAATAATGCATATAGAATTGAATTACCTTCAACTATTGGTTTATCCCCCATTTTCAATGTATCTAACCTATATCCATACAAAGATGTTTTTACTGATGTCTCCATTGTAGGTGCTCAAGATCTGCCATAGGACAAGGAGCTACAAGATCTACCTAAATCACCATCACAAGAGATTGGTTGTATACTAGACAAGAGGAAAGCCAAACAAACTAGGAGGTCTACTTTCTATGAATATCTAGTCAAATGGAAACATGATTCAATGGAGGATGTTACTTGGTTGACACCTAAACACATCAAGAAGACTCATTTCAATTTAGAAGATCTCCCAACTCAGGGGACTTGAGTTAATTTTGTCTTAGGGAGTATGGTGCAGTAGGGAGTATGGTGCAGTGCACTCGTGACTTTCAGTGATTGACTATCACTTTGCAATGTTTTGAGCTTGTAATAACTGGATTGGTCTTAGAGGATCATCCTATTTTCTTTTTGGATCCATTTGTTTGGTCAAGGATCTCTTAGGCAATCTTATGAGCCTAGAGATGCCTTAGTCCATTAGGATCATCTGTTTCGGCTTAAGTTGCTTTAAGTATTTTTTTATGCTTTTATGAGTCCTAGGTGTGGAATTCATTGGATTCATGTCATTTTGGTCATATTATGTTAATTTTATAGGTTATGATCCAATCCAAAAGTCTTCAAGTGAAAAAAAGACAAGAAATTTCCAAATGTTGCAAAAGATGTAAAAATGTTGCTCATGCAACTTCCAAAAGTTGCTCAAGAGTTGCAAGATGGAATTCCAAAAGTCATAGGTCATTTTGGATCAATTTGACTTCACATATGAAGTTTTTTTAAGTGATTACTTCAAACCAAGATGGTTAGAAGTCCTGTATTGGAGTTTTGATGCATTTGGAATGGAGGATGAAGAGTTTTTCTAAGCCTTTATGAACTTGTTGGAAATATTCAGGACTAACAGAGTTACTGAGAGGGGAGGGGTGAATCAGTAACACTTAAAACTTTAAAACATTTCTGCACTGTTATATTCTTTAGCCATTCATTCATCTAATCTACTGCAAC
>MU217162.1:693208-713523 GCA_018584345.1 Thuja plicata | reverse complement strand
ATTATTTTCATATATTAAAGTGGAGGGAACTAGACCTTACATTTTCAGCATTTTTTGAGCAATTAAAAAATGGACTTCAAAAATTAAAAAAATAGGTCAATACTTATTCAAAAAAATTTAAAAAAATTATAGGCATAAACTAGATCCAATTTTACACATTTCATTAGTTTACATCATTTTCAAATTCTAAACACAAATATCACTTTTATGTCGTTAAAGTTCAACAGTTTTGCATGTCGTGGTCCTCTTCCTTTGTTAAAGTGTGACACAGGTTTGTACTTTTACCCTGGAACCTTTTAAAACCTTTGCGATGCTATGACAAGGCTTGTTCTCCTTTTAATATCCATGGTACATGTGTCACAATCTCGCACTATCACAACAAACTTCATAGCCTTCATAAAACACTTGCAACATTGAGTGCCTGGAGTAAACGCTAGTTAAATTTGAAACATAGGACACATGGCACATTTGTGCTTGTTCACACTTCAAAAACATAACCCTTGAGGTAGCTTGCGAAGCTGTGACAAACCAATACTTAATCACTAACATGCACTATCACATTATCGCAACTTGAAAAAATTAACCATTACTTGTTATGCGATGTTGTGACAGACTAAAATTAACCACCACATTAACCTCAGCGCAAGATTGCAAAATAAAAATTTGACTTGACTTCCAACTCGCGACCTTGTGCCAAGACTCAAACTAACCACTAGCGCAACATCACAATCGTTTGATGTAGAAAAATAAGACCGTTGCAACCTCGCGATACAGAAGACTTAACTGCCTCGCAAGAACGTAACCTTAAAATGTTAGCTTCACAAAACCTCGCGATCTTGCGCCTAACCGTTAAAAGACATCTCTAGTTCGCATTCAAAGGAATTTTGACCAAGTATGACTCACGACCTAGTGATAAAGCATAACAAGAATTTTTGAATATAACTTACTTCCACGACACCATGTATAGACCAATAAGATGAGACAAGCTCATATTTAAAAAAATTTCTTTCCAACTCAATTGCTGACTTCTTTCGCTCGACAAATGAAAATTTTTAAACAAGGCAGAACATACAATCACCAAATCTGAAGGAGAGACAAAACCTAAGCCAAATTTTACAGTCCCAACAAGATGAATTCTTGCAAATCATTATTCTTAAAATATAAAACAATAAAAGTTTGACTCAAAACTAAATTTGAATAAAAGAACATAGAAAAATAAATTATAATAAGTTTAACATGGACCCTTAGAAAATTGGTGAAGTTGAATTGTTATTATTAAGCTCACTAGGGATCAAGTCTTGTTGAGTGCAAGACCTTGACATTATAAGGGATGAGGCCGAGAGTGCGTCTTAGACGAATTGTAAAAAATGGATACTCTTTAGTCCTTGACTCTTAACTGAACACGCTTCAACCTAAAGCCTCATACTTCCATATCAGATAGGTAAAATTTATTTATGAATGATATAAAAATTTCCATAAAATACTATAATACAATCAAGGCTTCAACCTAAAGATTCATACTTCTATATCAAATAGCTAAAACTTCTTTATGAATGATATAAATATTCTATAAAATAAAATTATAATAAGAACTTTTGATAGAGATGGGGTATAATCGTGGATTTAGTAGATCAAATTTGAATAAAATCATAAAAGACTAAATTATAATAAGTTCTACGGACCCTTGGTCAACCAGTGAAATTGAATGCTAATGAATAGGCTCACTAGGGATAAAGCCTTGCTAAGTGCAAGGCCTTGACATTATAAGGGATGAGATAAAGATTGTGCTTCCCACGAATTTAGAAGAATGGATATTCTTCAAACCTTAACTCTTAGTTGAAGAGGCTTCAACTTAAAGACTCGTACTTCCATATTGAATAGCTAAAGTTCTTTATAGAGGATTTAAAATCTTCCATAATATACAATTAAGGATTCAACCTAAAGGCTTGTACATCTACACTAGATAGCTAAAACTTCTTTATGAATGATATACAATCTCTATTAATAAGATTATAATAAACTTTTGACAAAGAAGGGCTATATCCCCGTCTCTTAACTAAACAAGCTTCAATCTAAAGACTCATACTTTTGTATCAACTAATTAAAAGTTCTTTATGACAATATAAAATATTCCATAAAATTAAATTAATACTTCAACATAAAGCCTCATACTTTTGAACCTAATAGCTAAAAGTTCTTTATGATTGATATGAAATCTTCCATAAAATAAAATCATAATAAGAACTTTTGACAAAAATGGGGTATAGTCCTTGATTTAACAAGTCATGGAGATGTGACATGGTCATTGATGAGTGAGGACACCCAATCTCTTGGTTTTCATGATGCTCTTTACTTAAATAAAGAGATGGTTTATGTGAATTATTATATACATAAATTTCGAACTTAATATTAAATAAAAAGTGACATGAAAATAAGTTTGTAATATTAACTTTTCTATAGTCAAAATGAAAAAAAAAGGTTAAATGTTTTTTCTAGATTACATCACACTAAGATTAGTGTTCACAACTATTATTCAAAAAATAGATAAATTAATTTTGATAAAAAAAAGTTGTACATTAAAATTTTTGGTTATACCATTGTAATTCTAGCATCTCATTGATTCATGCGTTACTAACTTATAAAACATAACAAACATATTAATAAACTTGCCTCTAGTAGGAACTTATAATAATAAAAATAAATAGTGTGAAGTGGGCATCACCTAAATATAATGATTGCTAAATGTCCAAACGTGATCATGATAGATGAATTCTTCCAATCCATTATTCTCAAACATATATCAATAAAATTTGACTCAAAACGAAACAATTAATTTTGAATAGAAGAACATAGAAAGTTAAATTATAATAACCTCAACAGACCATTGGTCTACCGGTGAAGTTGAATAGTTATGAATAAGCCCACGAGGAACCAACTCTTAGTCAGTACAAGTGCTTGACACTATAAGGGATGATATGATGCAGAGATTGTACCTCAAACAAATTTGGACTTGAATGGATAATCTTCAATCCTTGACTCTTATGTAAGAGGTTTCAATCTAAAGACTCGTATATATGCATTGGATAGCTAAAAATCTTTATGAAAGATATAAAATCTTCCATAAAATATATTTAAGGCTTCAACCTAGAGACTCATACTTATGTACTAGATAGCTAATACTTCTTTATGAATAATATAAAATCTTCCATAAAATAAAATAATAATAATAATTTTTGACAGAGACAGGGTATAGTCATTGCTCTTAGCCAAAGAGGTTTCAACCTAAAAATTCGTACTCATGCATTAGATAGCTAAAAGTTTTTTTTATGAAAGATATAAAATCTTCAGTAAAATAAAATTAAGAATCCAATCTAAAGACTCCTACTTTTGAATTTATAGATAAAAGTTCTTTATGAATGATATGAAAACTTTCAAAAAAATAAAATTATAAGAACTTTTGACATAGAAGGAATAGATCTATGGTTCTTGATGGGTGGGAACACCCAATATGAAATAGTTAAAAGTTCTCAATGAATAATATACAAAATTTCATTAAATAAAATTAAAATTTCTACCTAAAAACTTGTACTTGTGAAAAGATAACTAAATATACAATCTTCAATAAAATAAAAGACTCATAAGTGATGGGCTATGGTCCTTGATTTAACAGGTCATGGAGATGGACTATGGTCCTTGATGGGTGGGGGCACCCAATTTCTTGGTTTTCATGATGGACAATTCATGTAAATTATACTATACACATATTTAGAACTAGTTTTTTGAGAAACCATAGACTAAATTGAACTGTCAGTTATTCAAACATCCTACCCATTACAGGGAGATGTTGTGGGTTTGCCCACAACATGCTCTCGTGCTTCCACGCCCTTTCTCTTTACTTTAATAGTTTAATGCCTCGCCATTTGTGAAACAAATCAAACCTCAGATTAGTGCCCATTTATAGCATTCATACCCCCCATCAAACCAGGGTAAAAGTTGGCTTCCCAAAATAAAAAGTTAATTGCTTTTTTTCCCGAGGAGAAATCTCCCAACCAGTTCAAAGTCCAGCTAATGATGAAGCACCACCCCAAAAAAATACATATACAAAATCAAAATTCAAACTTTTTAGCACACAAAATTCATTGGTGGGTGTTTTTAAAAATCAAAGTTCAAATTTAAAATAAACAGATTTTTACAATTCATATTAGTATTACATCATATTTTCATATTTTTGGGTTGTGTATGAAATTTAAGGAAATGGAAAATGGTTGGTTGGTTGTTGATCAAGACACGAGAAAGAGCTTAAGAAGATGTAAAATGTTTAGTTTCTGATCAAGACACAAGAGAGCTTAAGAAGATGTGTGATGGTTGGTTGCTGGTCAAGAAGGGAGAGAGAGGTTAAGGAGATGTGAAATGGTTGGTCGTTGATCAAGACACGAGAGAGAGAGAGCTTAAGGAGATGTACAATGGTCAGTTGCTGATCAAGACTCGGGAGAGAACTTAAAGAGATGTGCAATGGTTGTTTGCTGATCAAGATGAGAGGGATAGTTTAAGGAGATGTGAAATGGTTGATTGCTGATCAAGACACAAGAGAGAATTTAAGGAGATGCAAAATGATTGATTGCTTATCTAGATGCGATCAACAACCAACCATTTTACATCTTGAACTCTTATTCATTCATCCAATGATGGTTCAAGAATGTGATCTGAAAGGTCGATTCAAAAATTTAATTATTTAGACCAACTATTTTACATCTCCTTGAACTCTCATTCATTCATCCAATGATAGTTAAAAATGTGGTCTGAAAGGACAATTCAAAATTCAATTTTTTTTTTTTAAATAAACCATTGGTGGGTGTTTTGAGGGTAGATGAATACGTTGGAAGAGAGTCAAGCAATCCAGCGTTGGAATAGTAGTTGGAATTCAGTCATGATCAGTAGTTTGGTCTTTCATTAATGCATTATAGGCATTTTGAGTACAACCCATTAATGATCACGCATGCCCAAAAGGAAAAACATAAGTCTTCCTCTCTCTGTCTACATCTGCCATGTTTTTCACTGTTACACACTCTTGATTACAAGGCATTTGTCGGTGGCCATTGCTTTTAGGCCTTCACCTTTTAGGCCTCTATTCAAATTACATGTCCATTCTCCTTCTCCCCACACTACATAAAAAAAACCAACGCTAGAGACAACACACAAGTCAACTAAATCATAACAAATGTTTTGATATTCATGGGGAGGATCAAAACAAAAAGTAGGTTTCGAAGAGAGATTGGAAGGTATTGAGAGAATCAAAACTGTATGTGTGATGGAAGAGTTTCAAGGTATTGACTTGGTTGTGGGGATTGGGAAGGGGTAAATAATGGTGTTGAAAGATATTATATATTAGGGTTTGGGTGGCCAGAGAGCGGTAAAACCGCCAGGCAAAGATGTAAGTGCAATTAATGAGGGCTCCATCACGTGGGCGTAGGCCCAGCAGGCCAACAAGTCATATACGGCCCTGATTAAAAACAGTTTTGCCATTAATAAATATCAACAATGGTGGTACCCTGTAACTCATTATGCAGTGATATAACCTGTTCTGGTCTTGTTGTGATAACAATGGCCTCTTGTTGGAGATTAAGTTTGTAAGGCAGGGGAGGTCATAAAAGGTTTGTGGCTTTTTGTTTCTTTGCAGTGGGCTCCACTGCAAGGTGTTTAGGGTTCTGTGAGCTTTTGGGTTCTTTCTGTCTTTCACTGTGGGATAGATTTTTTGGGGAAATTTCAGAGAATTGATCCTGAATCAGATAAAAATTTGGGTTTTTGTGGTAGACAGTGGTGAATTTGACTGAGGATCGATTGTTGGGTATGTGAGTGGATGATAGGTTTGATTGAACAGGGTGCTGAGAAGGAGGAACTTCGATGAGAGACTTTGAGAATTGATTATTAGGTATTTGAGTGGATTGTGGATAATTGATTTGATTGAACAGGGTGTTGAGGAGGAAGAACAGATACTTTGAGGATTGATTATTGGGTATGTGAGTGGGTGGTGGACAATTGATTTGATTGAATAGGGTGTTGAGGAGGAAGAACTTAGAACAGAGACTTTTCTGCTGGCTTGTTATAAAGAACTAGTGTCTTGGGGCTCTGCAGATTTTTGAAATAAGCTTGGTTGTTTGTTTTAATGGGTTTGTAGCTCTTGAAGGAAGTGTAATTATCAGGAAATCTTTCTAAGGATCAGAGGTGCTTCCATGGTGGTTTGAAGGCCATGAAATGTGATGCAAAATCATAGACAAAGTTGTTTCTTCTTTCAGTTGAGATCAGATTCATTTGCTTCGTGGCTTGAAGGCCATGAAATATGATCTATAACACCAGCAGCTACTCTGTTTTGTTGAGTTGGGATCGGAGTTGTTTCCATGGTGATCTGAATGTCTTAAAATGTCATGCAAAATCATAGACAAACTCGTTTCTTCTTCTTTCAGTTGAGATCAGAAGTATTTGGTTCCTGGCTTGAAAGCCATGAAATATGATCTAACATCAACAGCAACTCTGTTTTGTTGAGTTGGGATCAGAGGTTTTTCCATGGTGGTTTGAAGGCCATGAAATGTGATGCGAAATCATAGATAAAATTGTTTCTTTCTCTTTCAGTTGAGATCAGAAGTATTTGGTTCCTGGCTTAAAGGCCATGAAATATGATCTAACATCATCACCAGCTCTGTTTTGTTGAGTTGGGATCAGAGGAACTCTCATGGTGGTCTGAAGGTCATGAAATGTGAGCAAAATCATAGACAAAATTGTTTCTTTTTCTTCCAGTTGAAATCAGAAGTATTCTGTTCCTGGCTTGAATGCCATGAAATATGATCTAACATCTTCTGCAACATTGTTTTTCTTATTTGGGATCAGAGACATTTTTTAGCAGCATTTCTGGGCTCCATCAAGATGGCCTGGTGTAAAAGCAAACTGCTGGTCATTGTATTGCTGGTGGCTGCACAGTTGTGCATTCAGAACGATACAGCTTTGGGAATTAGAGATATAAACAATGTAAGGCAATGGCACAGTGCCCGCCATGAATACCAGCAGCTCTACAACGAATTGCACAGTAAGAAACACATAGAAAACTCCCCTCCAGCTTCCTCGTCAGTCGACAGCAATTTTTACGACAGTAAACGGAGAGTACCCAACTGCCCTGATCCTCTTCACAACAGGTAATTAGACCTAATTCTGCAAGATTGAGTTATATATACACACAAACACAGAGACAAAGTATATACACAGGCGGGATTGATGTATATCCATCCATTAATGGAACCCTTGCTGCTGCTGTGATGCTTACTAAAAATACATGACAGGGCACTGGAGCTTATTATTTGTCTATGCTCCATGGCGCTGTACTGTATTTTTGCACAACACCAGCAGCTTCTCTTTACTCAGTTTAGATACCACTATTCATTTTGCTGTACTGCGATTAATTAAGCTACCATGTGAGGCCCTGTAAATTTTTATGTCGGAGAAATAAAATAGTAGAAGTAATTATACAGTAGCTCTTATGAGAAAGATCCAATTTTGGAGTCATCTGTGTGTATGTTTTTGATATCGATGTCTAATCTCTTTTAGAAATCCATCATCATGAAGAAGAGTAAGAATTTTTTTTATCACAGTATAATCACACTTTATCCATTTTCTAGAAGGGAGTAATAGAAGAAGGGAGTAATAAAATTGTCAAGTAATTATACTATAGCTTTCATTCATCAAGAAAAGGTACTTTTAAATCGATTGTATGTGCTTTTGTATTGTTTTTTGAATCACACTTTAATAATCATTATTGGAAAGAGGAGAAAATCTATGAAGATTTTTCATCATTTTAAGCATTTATTTTCAACAAGAGAGGAGAAGAATCTATTGTTCTGCATCATTTCAAGAATTTATCATCAAAGGAAGAGAAGATTTTATTTTATCAAGAAGAGAAGAACCCATTGTTTTTGTATATCTCAAGAATCTATTCTCAAAAGAAGAGAAAAATCTATAGTTGTTCATCATCTCAAGAATCTATTTTCAAGAAGAGAAGAGAAGAAATCCATAGTTTTTTAGTTGCTTCAAGAAACTATCAAGAAGTGAAGAGGAGAAGAATCCATCTTTTTTGTATTGCCTCAAGAATCTATCATCAAGATGCTAAAAGAAGAATCCATTGTTTTTGCATTGCTTCAAGAATCTATCATCAAGATACGAAGAGAAGAATTCATTGTTTTTGCATTGCTTCAAGAATCTATCATCAAGATGCGAAGAGAAGAATTCATTGTTTTTGCATTGTTTCAAGAATCTACCATCGAGAAAGAGGAGAAGAATCCATCATTTTTGCAATTTATTGTCAAGAAGAGAAGAATCCATATTTTTTAACCTTTTTGAAGAATTTATAATAAAACAAAAAAGAAGAAAAGAATCCATATTTTTTGACCTTTTTGAAGAATTTATAATCAAGAAGAAAAGTCAAGAAGCCATTGTTTTTTCATTATTTCAAGAATCTATCATCCAAAAATTCGGCCTAATCAAGTAGTTGAAATAATTATACCATAACTTTAATTGAAAAGATTATTTTACATCAGCATTCAAGATCACACTTGAATAAGCTTCAAACTCTAACATAACAGCATCATTCTGTAAAAAATTTTGTGGGGTCTGTTAAACTTGGCAAGCTTGCAAACTAAGTTGAAATTGCCTGCTATATACACACCAATTTGTATTGATTGTATATAAAGTTTGCATTGGAATTACAGATTTGATAAACAGCGGATATTTTGAGGGTAATTAATAAAAAAAGGCATGAAGGAATGGTGAAATCTATATAATCTACGTGAATCCTGGGATTAAGACAAGACAGTAAGTAAAAACAAAGGGGAGTACGTAAATAAAACAACTCGATGTAGACGCGCTTTGTTGTGGGGAAGCGTGTGACAAAGTTGAGGGCTTCTATACACATCGCGGTCAAACGAAAAAGCTTCAGCAGCCCGTGACAGTTCGGTTTGGGACGGATACTCAATTAATATATGTCTGACAACTGGATGGATATACATTTAATATATGCACTCGCCTGGTAAATCACGACGTCTCTGACATCAGCTCGAAAGTTACATGCAACCATCATGCGAATGTCTTCTCATGTTTGTTTTATACTGCAGACTCTTAAATGCACATACGTATTTATTTTTAATTTCTTTCTTCTTTTTTGAGAATAAGAATTTACACACGTTAGAATAATCATCATGCCATGTAATTATTATTATTATTATTTAATCAATGTAACGACCCATCTTGTCGTCCTTTCCACTCTTTTACCTTGTCCTTCTCTGCAAACGAAAAGAATTTAGAAGGAATTTGTACACACCCCACCATGAATTATTAGGGAAAAAAGTATTGTAATGGTGGCCTGGCCTTGCTACATTTTTCAATTTTTCCATTGGTTTGTGTTTTTGAGAGAATATTTGATAAATGGTATAGTTTGATGTGAATTTTAGTACAGTTCAATCATTAGGGTTTAAAGAAAAGATATGGATCTTCTATTTTGTATAATTGCATATTTTGAAAGGTTGGTATTCTTTGGATGAGTAGATAAGTGTAAGGCATTGATGATGGTTTGTCAATATGAAGATCTCTATGATCTTATGATGACTTGTGTCATTTGAATGGCTCACCCCAAGTTGGTGCCCTCACAATTGATTGTTCCTAAGCTTCACTTAATTGAAATTCCTCAAGGTAGCCATATGGACCTAGAACTTAGGAGTACTATGCAATATGATTTTGCAAGCTTCAACAACCCTTCATACCCAATGTAAATGTTTGCATTGTTTCTTATGTTATTGCACACCGTCCAACAACTCTACATGATTTTATGTAAGCATGTGTGATGCTTCATGCAATAGTTGTCATCATACACTATTGCATATGGGACTACACATTGTTTAGAATGTGCTATTACATATGACAAGTCTTATTCATTATGTGTCCCCACTTAGTGTGTTTCTAATCTTGCACTAAAATGCATGACTCTACATAAATTTGCACAAACATCAAGTGACTTTAACAAATAAAAATATAGATGACTTTTTGCACTATGAAATGACACTAACAAGTAGTTGAAAGGTAAAAAAATAGGATGAGCTATTACACATTTTATTCTTGCTTTGCAATTGTAAAGCAATGTATCCTTTATGTGTAGATTTTTTTAGAATTTGTCAATAGAACTCTCAACATGATGACCTTACATACATCAAAGATATTGACACGTGGCTAAAGGACACCACCTCAATGTGGGATTCCTATCTCTTCATGTGACTACAAAATCCACCAAAGATGAATTCCATAGATGCATATAAAAATATTAAAATTGCGCCTCAATAATGCAAAGTTTCAATACACCATTTCCCAACATTCTCCTACTTGTTGAACACCATATAATAGCAAATATGAAACTTGTTGACATTGAAATTTAAAGTTGTTAGGGGCCATGAAGCCTGTAGTTTGACTGCACTATCTGAACTTATTTATGCTTATAGGCCTAGTTAAGGGATCTACAAAAATTTTCAAAATATCAACCTTCTTCAACGTCACCCTCCCATTGTCTACCATGTCATGAACAAAATGGTACTATACATCAATGTACTTCATCCTTGCATGAAAGGTTGGCTTTGTTGTCGGACATATGACACTCTAATTGTTACATAGAATTGTAGTAGCTCATATCTCTATTACAACAATTGAACACAATGTCTTAATCAATATGTATTTATCAAAAGCATGAGTAGATGTCATGTAGCCTACTTTTTAGTGTACAAAGTAACATATTTTCATTTACTTATCTAATTGAAAACACCACCAAACATTTTGAGAACATATCCATTGGTGGATCTCTTTTGTTAACATCACCAACTCAATATGAACCTACTAAGAGTCATTAAGTATTAGTCTCCTATAGAGTTATCGTGATGAAATATGGAGCATTTTGATGTACCTTGCAAATTCCCAAAGACCCTATGTACTACATCCCAATATACTCATCCGGGATTAGCCGTGAAATAACTAAAGACTCCCACTCATTAAGTAATATTGGGTCTTGTTCAAATACTATGGGATAATCCATTTCTCATATATACTATCTTAAGCTACTTTGGACATATCCTCCATCTCACTAAGAAGAGTCAAACATTAGTCAATAAATACCTTTCTGTGCACCAAAATAGGAACACATAATGGTCTTCAAGTTGACATGTTGAATTTCTCCAACACTAAATTCACATACTTATTTTTGCCCAACCAAGTATTTTTGCTAGATTTGTAACTTCTAATTTCCATCCTTGAGATGAATTTGGTTACTCTTAAGAATTTAACCTCCAATTATGTTCAATTTTGAGACTTCAACTCACAAATTAAACCCTTTCTATTGTAAAAACAAGTCATTGAAATATAATGCAATAATAAGGAAGCAATTATTTCCCATCTTATAGTGTATGCAATGATTCAATTTAGACGACAAAAATCCTAATACTAACACAAAAGAATAAAAAAAATTGGTACCACATCTTAAGAGATTTTTTAAAACCATACAAAGATTTCTTCCATTTGCAAACTATGTTGTTTTATGTGTTTGTTTTTCAATATAGTGTTGGACTATGCCATATGAATATTGTCCTCCAAATTACCATGAAGGAATTTTTCCTTCACATCCATCTGCTCACCTTCACAAGTAAGTGCTACTGTAATATATAATAGAATGTAAATGAATGTCAACTTAGCAATTGGGGAGAAAATCTCACCATAATCAATTAGTCAACCTAGGAATATCAGGTTTTATAATTAATCTCACTTTATACTTCTCAATATCGCCATCTGAACCAATTTTGTTTTTGAACACTCATTTGCTTGTGATGGGCTTACGTCCATCATAAAAAGGTACTAGGTCCCATGTGTCAACTTTTTCAATGCAACTATTTCTCCATTCATGGCCACGTTTTAGGACTTTGCATCATTCTTACTTGCAACCTCATTTATAGTACTAGGATCATCAATGTTAGTAACCAAAGAAAAAATACATCTCCAAGTAGGAGTATATATGTTTGGTTCTTGTCTTTGTCAAATTCATCTCTTAAATGACTAATGTGGAGTTCCCCCCACTTTTTCAAAACTCTTTGCACTATTTGAGCTATCTTCCTTAATAGGTCCTTTGTGGTCTTATAGTTCAACTTTCTCAATCCTTGAGGGTAGTTGAATTGCATCTTTATATTCATTTTTTTTCAAACTATAAACCAATGGAAGAAGGTTTAACTTCTCTAAAATTAACACTTATGATATACAAAACTCTCTTAACCATAATTGATTCAAATACATTTTAAAACCTTGTTCTCCAACTTTGACCTCTTCTCCCTAGACACAAGAGCATATGTCTCGCGACCAGTACTTTACGATGTATTGATCAATGAAATATTTTTTTGTAAACACACCTCTATGATTATCTCATCAACGCAATTTGATTCAGGAGACCTATTTATTAGATAATAAGTCATAAAAAATTCTTCTACACAATATTTTTGTTCTAATCCAACCCCATAAAGAATCTAACCTTATCCATAAATGTATTGTTAATTATTTCTACAACTCCATTTGGATAAGTGATGTACATAGTTGTCTTATATCTTTTTATTCCATGATTCTTGTAGAACCTATCAAATATATTGAACTAAACTCATTGTCATTATTAATACTCAAATGCTTAATCCTTTTACTAGTTTAATTCTCTACAAGAGTCTCAGTCTATGTAAAATGATTTAAAACTTCATATTTACTCTTAAGAAAGTATACCCATGTCCTTCTACTATAATAATCAATGAATGCAACAAAATTTTAAAAAAAATGAAATTGAAGGAACATTAACATGATAAAAACACTAGAATGTATCAACTCCAATACATTAGAAAATTTATGAGAGCTAGATTAAAATTGTACATGGTTTTGTTTTCAATAATCACTATTAGGAAAAAACAATTCAAACTTGAGGTTACAATTGCTAGAGTCACCAAGAGACTTGTAATCTCACAAAATGACTCGAAATTATGAAACCCATACAATCAAGATTCATGATCAACTCTACCTTTGCAACATTTTTATTAGGATGATGTAGCTCTCTTACAACCACACCATGTGGGGGAGAAATCAACTATCATGTCATCTCAAAATTGTAAAATTTGGTACATGGAGAGAATTTTAACACAAATACTAAGAATATGGAGCACATCCTCAATGTAATTATCTATTAATTATATAGTAGCTAACCTCAAAATTAATATTTGTATAGAGTTGCCCACTAAAATTGGATAAATAAAACTTTTAGAAAGATACACTAGTAGATCATGTGAATTAGGAATTTGATGAGAGGCTCTTGAGTGAAATATCCAACTTGTTATGGATTAATCCAAGCCTTGGTTGTATTTGCTTAACCTTTTCTATATTTACAAATGATAATTTTGTATCTGTGCATGACTTCTACCAAGGCTTCCATCCTTTGAAAATATTGTGTTATTTTGTGACCATTTATTCCACAAAAAGAACATGAATCACTATTTTTCGTCTTTACCTTGGAAGGACACTCAGTTGACTTAGACTTGTGGTAGTGGAATTCTATTCAATTTTTTCCTTTCCATGGAAGATTTCTCTCACTTGTTGAAGTAGATCTTACATTAGGTTTTGAAGATTTATTTCCTTTAATCTTACATGTTCGTGTCATTCCATAAAGAATATCTTTAGATTGTTTCCTCATGAGTCTATCACATAATTGTTCAAAAGTATGGATCTAAAATTTGAAATTAAGAGCGTCCATTGTAGAGTAAAAGATAGCAGAAGAGACCTAGAATGACCCTTTCAACTTAGAAAGAATCAAGAATGCACATTTTTTAATCAAATTTTACTTTGCCACAACCTTTTAAAATTGAAATCAAAGGCTTGGACTTAACTTCGAAGTCTTCAATAAAAGGAAATAAATTAGGCAAGAGTATCATCATTTCAACATACATTGAAGAGTGTGTAATTCATTGATTGTACCAAATAGTTTGTTCAATATTCCCACGTTTATTTAGGTGAAGTATAATTTAGTCTTGCATTAGATTTTGTGCATGAAATTGAATTCTACTCTACTATGTATTATTAAAAATCTATCAATTTTTATCCTATTAAAAATAAACAAAAGATGGTCAATTAGTAGCAAACATGTTCATATATGCATGGTGAGAAAGATAAGCAAGAGGAGATGGATTTGTTTCACTTGGTTTTGATGGGATCTTAGCATGCAATCAAAAGGGTTGTAGGAAGATTTTGCTAGGAAGACATATTGAAATTTCTAGACTTGTACTTACAAGTTAGACTAGGGAATCATGACAAATGCAAACTATATTTTAATATAACATAACAAACTAGAGTACTTATACCCCATAAAGAAATCCTATCTAAACATGGATGAATCAGAAGTAAATGGAAGGAAATGCAATGCTAATTTGGTAAAATTCTAATTTGATTTGGGCTTGCTTTGGGCAAGTGCAACCCACTTGGACATCTAAGTTTAAGGGGGTGATTTGGATGGATGCCCTATAGAAAATGGATGACCTACTGCTTGTAGCACTTGAAGAGATGAAACATTTATTTTTGAGAAGCTCTTTTTGGTTTAATGAATCCAAGATAATTGCAGTGTAGATATACTTCAATTATTTCAAAGATAACCTACAAAATAAAGTTTTTTATGTGATGCAAAATTTGTAAAAACATGGCCAAGAAGGGGAGTCTACCTAAGTCAACCTTGTTTGGGTAGTTAGAAATGGCACCATGTGTTATGATAAAATCAAATGATTTAAATGAGGAAACAATATTTGAATCACATCTAATCCATTAAATCCCCATAGTCATCTTTCAGGGTTATTACGAACCATGTAAATGAGTGAGGGTAGTAGTCTAAAAGGATAGATATAAAATAAGACTTTGGTATAAAATAATTCTATAAAATATTAGTATGGGGTGTCAAAATGATATTGTGTAATAGTAATATAGGTTTGACTTAGTGTTGATTAAGGTGTTTGGTAGAGTTACTTAAAAATGATGTATGCTCACAAAAGGATGACATGATTGAAGAAGATGATGTGGAGGATCTTTTTTTCTAAACAACTAGCATTGAAAGTGAGTTTTGAATTGAAACGGTTTTAACCTAAGCTCACCATCCTATAATCTAAGTTAACAAAGACCATTTGTAATGAAAACATAATCAAAATAGTGTGAAAATGGATGGACGAGGGCATTAAAGAGTGATGTAATGGATGGAATGGAGACCTTACAATGTTTTAGAAAAATATAGATAGTTTCATATAAAAAATTTTTGTACAAATTCAAATTATATTTGGAAATAGTAAAACATCAAAACAAACTTGCAAAAAATCTTAGTGGATGAATTACATAAGTATCATATAAATGTTCTAGTCATTGCAAGATAGATTTAATTTGTGAAGTTTTTAACGATTTATAACAAATTTTATCTTGCTAAACCTACAAAATCTTGCTAACCTTTGACAAATTTTGTCTTTACTATGTTAAATAGATAAAAAATTATGCCTATTTATAATTTTTTTACTAAATTTTAATAAAGATTTATTAATTATGGAAATTAACACTCTCTCCAAAAGATTTGTTAATATATCAACAAAGCAAAGTTACCATATTGGGAGTAATAATAATAATAGAAGTGGTATTTCCAACAAGATTGGGACCACACTTATATCTCAAAACCCTTGCCATGGATTTTCTTTAGCTTTTTTTTAATTTGAATAAATAAAGTTAAGCATGCCCAACAACTACTATGATAAGATCATTCAACATCACCTCTTATGTTAATTAATAAAATTTTGAGCTTTTTAATAAAATAAAATAAAAACAAGTTTAACGTGCCCAACAACTATATGTATTATTGTGCAAAGTCCTTTCTCTAGGCAAGACAAAATTCAAGGCCATAAAAATAGTTTTGTTCTCTTTTAGTAAGAGAAAAGTTTTGACGTCATATGCTTGGATTGTGTGCTTCACCTACTCACTTTGAGAAATGTTGGACTCTTCATAATCCATCCTTTTCATTCTTACCAAAAGGTCTTTTGCGTGCACCGCACATAAAGGAAATGTTTGTACGTACAAAAACATGATAAGCGTAGGTACTTACAATGTCCCCACGCCCAAACACACATCATGACAAATCTATGGGGCCTAATTCCTTTACTTATGACCGTTTGTAACTTTGCAAGTGATAGTTCCAAATCTCCAAATAGGGTCTATATTTTAACTCAACCTAGTGAGAAGTAGGGTTAAGTACCTAGAAAATATTGAGTGTTAGGGTGCACCATGTACCATGATAGAGAAAGATTTATGTCCAATAAGAAAGTACTAAGGCAATCATGAGTATCATCTTTCAATGAAAATTTGTAAAAAAAATAATTAATGAGGATAAAGGTAGCGATTTTGAAAAATGGCTATGCGGTCAGAAATGCACCTGAAGTGACAATTTTTTTATATTTATTAATTAAATTAAAAATCTCTGAAGTGGATCTGAGATTTTTAATTTAATCAATAAATATATAAAAATTGTCACTTCAGGGGCAAATTTCCGGCTACATAGACACTGTCGTGATTTTAGGCTATATGGGTGTGTTGGGAATAATTTAGAAGGAAGTCATTTGGAAGGTAGGAAAACCACATTTGAGTGCATCTTTAAAACGTATGGGGGTGGTGAATTGGGTGACACTTTTATAAGCTATTATTTTATAAATATTGAAATGAATTGTAATGTATAGTTTTGTATAGGGGAAATGATCTAGTATTTGAGCGTGTTTTAATAGTTGTGATAGCACTTGTTAGTAAAATGTCCAATATTTTTTACAATATTCTACTAATAATTGTGACTTTAAAGTTGTTATTACTAATGAAGACTCCCTATAATTGAATGAAAATATTTCCTATATCTAAAAGCAAACCACCAAGGAAATTTGTTCCCAAGGTATTTCACAAGGTAAGGTCTCTGTCACTCTTGATGTTATTTTTCCATTGCCAGGCTTTGATCAGGCTTGTGAATGGCTTGAAAATTTTACTTTAATTGGCTATTTTGTTTGTCGCGTCCCTTCTGAAAGTGTGTTGTGGGATTGGGTTGCCAAGGCTTGGGTCCCTCACGGGGTCCACCTAGATGGTATCCAAAATTTGACCAAAGGTTTTTTCCTATTCTGCTTTGGAAATCCCTCTCATGTGGAGGGTGTTCTAAAAAATGGCCCTTGGTTTGTTCGCTCTTCTCTGCCAGTTTTTCCAACCTAGGTCTCGAGACTTCACTGTCTCTGATGATAAGAAGCTTAAAGTCCATGTCTTGATTGAATTTCCCGCTTTTCCCTTTCCATGTTGTCCTTTTTTGCAAAACATTTCCCAGACTTTAGGTCAGGTAGTGTGTTTAGAACCCGAGCGCTTCTTTCATGCTCGCCCTCAGAAGAGGGTTTGTGTTGAAATTGACCTTGCTAAAGAAATTAAGGAGATAACTGATATTCAAATAGGTGGGCAATATTTTTCTCAGTGTGTCGTTTATTTGAATTTTTCCAATACTTGTTTCTGATGTTAGCCTGCAAACTATAAAATTAAGGATTGCCCTTTGGCTACTCCCAAGACTAAGTCTCCTCCGAAGGAGTCTGTTGCTTCTCGCAAAATAGAACCCACAAAGGAAGATGGCCTTTGGACAACTGTGGCCCGTAAGGGAAAGCAGCCTTCGGTTCCTCTGGCTAAACATGCCTCACCTGCTACGCCATCGCTTTCAAAGGATTCTTCATCTTCCAAAGCCTCCAAGTCGATCTCCCCTACACAGGGTGTTCCAAACCTTGTTTCTCAGGGGAAATCTTTGCTAGACACAAATTCTTCCACCGTTTCACATGCCCCTATTTTGGGAACTTCTCCTCCAGTAGTTCCAGTTGGTTCTGATACTCTAGTCTCCTTGCGTCATCATTCTCGCAGCCCTCCTGGGAAAGAGGACATGGTCAACGAAGGACCATGAAAAAGACAAGTGATTCCAGGTGATCTCTATCCAGCTTTTTTAGTTTGGTTCAGAATTTTGGCATAACAACTCCTCTCTTGGGGACGAGGATAACATGAATGATGATTTTCAATGAATTTTCTTTCACAAAATGTACGAGGTCTTACTGACCTCTCTTGTAAATACTCAGTTCGAGATGTCCTTCATAAGTTTCCTCGAATTGGTGTATTTTTCCTTCAAGAGATTAAAATAGTTAGTTTTTTGTGTACTATTGCATGCCATCTTATTTGGCCACACTGTTTGGTTTTTACATCCAACCATGAAGTTGGTAGAGGAGGGGCAGTTACCTTGTTAGCGCCACGGTGGAAAAATTTAGTTATCAATCATGGTGAGGACCCCATGCACAGAGTGGTTTAGAATCTTATAAAAATAGACAACCAACCTTTTGGTTTAATCAATGTTTATGCTCCCAATGATGTCAAAGAATGTACCTATGATGTTGGTTAGCTGATTCATTACCTCTGACCACTTGGGTTATGTGTGGCAACTTTAATATGGTTGAGGTGGCTTTTAACAAGGATGACACTTCACAATTTTGTTGGACAATTGGTGAGTGTAAGGCCTAGTTTTACATGTATAATAAATTAGGCCTTTTTTATCCCAATACCAACTGCCACCTTCTACATGCAATTTGACATACTTGGAGCAATTTCAGAGCAAGTCCTGACAGAGTTTTAAAAGCCTTGATCGTGTCATGATTTCCTCTCAATTTTTTTTTTGGGACAGAGCGGTCTTTTCCGGTTTTACCTTTACCTAATGTCACCATGTCAAACCACTTTCCCATTAAATTTTTTATTGAGTGGTGTGCTACCTTGCCACGTCCCCCTCATTCAAATTTTTTTTTAAACACCCCACTGCAATGTCATCCTTGTTGGAATGATAGAAAGGTGTGTACTGAGAGGGGAGGGGTGAATCGGTACCCTTAAAAACTATTCAAAACAAATCCTTGTAAACATAAATTGTATTAACCGACTGAGTAGCTTGCTTTCACCATACATGAAATACCATTGCAGAAATATAAATGCATGTAATCAAAACAATAAAATATTATTGAAACATAAATACACATAACACATGTATTTTGGTATCACAAAAACCCTTGTTAGAAGGCAAAAATTATGGTGGGGATGGAACCCACAAAGCTTCACTACTGTAGTAATAAAGTAGCCTGTTAGGGCTTACAAAGATTGATCACTTCTGGTGATCTTACCCTGTTAGGAGTAACAATAAGATTTTTTAGATCTACCTTGTGAAAGGATTTTGCAACACAATGTATGTGTGCACTTAGTTAGGAGATTCAAGCAAAGACAGTTAAGTCTACTCTGTTAAGAGATTTTGAGTCTGTTACAATTGTTAGAGAGTATCAAGAAATTGTGACCTGAATAATACAATCTCAATATTGCTGATATCAGATCATTTAAGTGCAATAAGTTGATCACCTTCCTATGATTGATAATACCTTCTGTACTACACAATAGCCTTGTATATGTTCTGAATAAACTGAATGCTTCAATGAAATCCTTGTGCTAAAACCCTTGTTTGATCTTCAGATGTCCTTAGTGTGGTGACTACTTGATCATGCTTTGATCATTACACTACAAAAAATAACATCTTGACATTCATATATCAAACTGTTTGACCTAATTAGGGTTTTACAATATCTTAGAAAACCTAAGATCAATGGTTTACAAAATTTACCTTGATCCTCTAAACATATGAAACATAACCAATAAATGATTACATTCTCAATTAATGTCCTCCTCGATCTTGGTAATCATTTATCAATCTCAGCGAAAAGTTGTTACCTAGGATGATGTGTCATTACAAACTTTTATGTAACTATTAAATCGATCAGATTTCCACAATCCATAAGAATTTTCAACTTGATTTCTGGTTTTGATTGTGTGTAATTTTTAGCATCAATCAAAACCAGAAATCAAGTTGAAAATTTTTATGTAACTGCTGGTTCACTCGGTGAATATTGTCTCTCGATGCTTGGTGTATGTTGCTCGGTGATCACTATACTCGGTTAACTATGCGCTTGGTGACCATTACCGACTAAACTATCTTTGACTAGATTACCGACTGTGCATTGTGAATACTAATGAGAACCTTCAAACCAATATGGAGTAACATTCTCCCCCTTTGGCATTAGTATCAAAAACTTTATATGTATACATAGTAACTCATACTTAGTGATTCCCCCTTT
>MU217162.1:676578-692158 GCA_018584345.1 Thuja plicata | reverse complement strand
CTCCTCCTCCTCCTCCTCCTCCTCCTCCTCCTCCTCCTCCTCCTCTTCTTCTTCTTCTTCTTCTTCTTCTTCTTCTTCTTCTTCTTCTCCTCCTCTTCTTCTTCTTCTTCTTCTTCTTATTGGGATAAAAAGGCCTAATTTATTATGCACATAAAACCTGGTCTTACACTCACCAGTTGTCCAACAAAATTGTGAAGTGTCATCCTTGTTAGAAGCCACCTCATCCTTGTTAGAAGAGGAAGAAGAGGAAGAGGAAGAGGAAGAGGAACAGAAAGAAGATGAAGAAGAGGATGAAGAGGACGAAGAGGAAGAAGAAGAAGAAGAAGAAGAAGAAGAAGAAGAAGAAGAAGAAGAAGAAGAATAAGAAGAGGAGGAGGAGGAGGAGGAGGAGGAGGAGGAGGAGGGAGAGGGAGAGGAAGAGGGAGAAGGAGAGGAAGAAGAAGATGAAGAAGAAGACAAGGAGGAGGAGGAGGAAATATGGAGAACTTTGCACCTGAAAAGAAGCTCAAGAAAAGCTGATGTTAGAACAGAAGAATACACAAGTGCTAGAGGCAGCCAAGGAAATATTGATGCAGGTTGTTCCCGATGTAAACATAGATGAATCAGCCCCAATCATTGATCAACTTGCACTGCTCACCAAGGCAATAAATTATCCAAATATTAATGTTGAGAAGATGATAGAAGAAAGAGCAAAGCAGAAGATTCAGTACAAGATTACTAAGAAGATCAACCAAGAAGTGGTAGTGAACAAGGTAAACCTTTCTGAGATTGTAACAACCCTAGAAAGTATTATTTCTCAAGTACTTAAAATTCTTTAGAATTTGTGCACTCTAGATCACTTTACTACCGACCTTAGTGAAAAGATAACGAAACTAGATAATGATTTAAATGATAGTGCCAATCGTCTCACAACCGAGAAACATGCATTTCAATTGTATTATTCTAAGGTTATCCACACCCAGCGGTTGAGACTCAAGTTGAAAAAGGAAGAGAACAGGTAACTGAGCTTCAGGTCATGTTACTACCGCATTTAACATTGATAAGGAAGCATGTGACAAAGGCAAATCTTTGATTGCCACCCCTAAGATATCAGTCACAAAGAACATATATGATATGCATGCTCAACTGAACCTGGATCAGTTGATCCTTGAGCATTTAAAGGAGGAATGGGAGAAACTCATGGAAAATCTCCAGAAGACCCATCCCAACATTTTTGACAAATTGTAAGTTATTTATTTTTACCATTAATTTCAAAAAAGGGGGAAACATATATATATATATAGACACACACACACACATACACACAGAGCATGTACAAAGGGGGAGTCACTAAGTATGAGTTACTAGGTATACATATAAAGTTTATGATACTAATTCCAAAGGGGGAGAATGTTACTCCATATTGGTTTGAAGGTTCTCATTAGTATTCATAATGCACAGTCGGTAACCTAGTCAAAGACAGTTTATTCGGTAATGGTCACCAAGCACAGAGTTAACCGAGTACAATGATCACCGAGCAACAAAATTACTAAGCAACATACACCGAGCACCGAGAGACAGTATTCACCAAGTGAACCAACAGTTACATAAAAGTCTGTAATGGCACATCATCCTAGGTAACAACTTTTCACCAAGCTTGATAAATGATTACCAAGATCAAGGATGACATTAATTGAGAATGTAATAATTTATTGGTTATATTTCATATGTTTAGATGATCAAGGTAAATTTTGTAAACCTTTGATCTTAGGTTTTCTAAGATATTGTAAAACCCTAATTAGGTCAAATAGTTTGACATATGATCAAGTAGTCGCCGCACTAAGGACATCTAAAGATCAGACAAGGTTTTTAGCACAAGGATTTCATTGAAGCATTCAGTTTATTTAGAACAAACACAAGGCTATTTTGTAGTACATAAGGTATTATCAATCACAGGAAGGTGATAAACTTATTGCACTTAAAGGATCTGATATCAGCTATATTGAGATTGTATTATTCAGGTCACAATTTCTTAACACTTTCTAACAATTGTAGCAGACTCAAAATCTCTTAACAGAGTAGACTTAACCGTCTTTTCTTGAATCTGCTAACCAAGTGCACACATACATTGTGTTACAAAATCATTTCACAAGGTAGATCTAAAAAATCTTATTGTTACTCCTAACAGGGTAAGATCACCAGAAGTGATCAATCTTTGTAAGCCCTAACATGCTACTTTATTACTACAGTAGTGAAGCTTTGTGGGTTCCATCCCCACCATAATTTTTACCTTCTAACAAGGGTTTCTGCAATACCAAAATACATGTGTTATGTGTATTTAAGTTTCATGAATATTTTGTTGTTTTGATTACATGCATTTATATTTCTACAATGGTATTTCATGTATGGTGAAAGCAAGCTACTCAGTCAGTTAATACAGTTTATGTTTACAAGGATATGTTTTGAAAAGTTTTTAAGGGTACTGATTCACCCCTCCCCTCTCAGTACACACCTTTCTATCATTCCAACAAGGACGATGTAGCAGTGGGGTGTTTAAAAAAATTTAGAATGAGGGGGACGTGGCAAGGCATCACACCACTCAATAAAAAAATAATGGGAAAGTGGTTTGACAAGGTGACATCAGGTAAAGGTAAAACTGGAAAAGACTGCTCTATCCCAAAAAAAAAGATTGAGAGGAGATCATGACACGATCAAGGTGTTTAACAACTTGTCAGGACTTTCTTTGAAATTGCTCCAAGTATGTCAAATTTCATGCAGAAGGTGGCAGTTGGTATTGGGATAAAAAAGGCCTAATTTATTACGCATGTAAAACCAGGACTCACACTCACCAGTTGTCCAAAAAAATTGTGAAGTGTCATCCTTGTTAGAATCCACCTCAACCATATTGAAGTGTCACTTTCCTAACCAAGAAAGCAACTTTCCTTTATACAAGTTTATAATAGGCAATTAGGTCGGCCAATTAAGACTTCCCCAATGCACAAATAATTACATAACCCCTTGCTAAGATACACATGGTACCTATAACAAGTAAATATCAATTACAATTCATCAAATATAACCCAAGATCTGCAATCCACGCTCGCTATCCATAATACACACCACATCTATGAAGTCGACCCCAAATAGGTCTTCTCCAAAACACACGTCACAACTGACATCACCAAGAGTCTTGCAACCTCAGAATCATAAAAAGCATTCCTCATATTGTCTTATGACATTCCTCAATCTCACATAACATGAATCATTCTTGCACTCAAGTTATCCTCAAAACTCAGAGACTAACTCTGTCATAATTCACTATCACTATTCTGCAAACAGTCTTCACCAAAATCCTTGTAACTCAAACAAATATAAACATAAACTCAAGAAACCTCAAAGATAATATCACAACTCATCCCTGTACACATCCCCATCTTCGCATATTCTGAAACATTTGTATAGTGTTCGTAAACTTCTTTCAGTCATCTATGCATCAATGATAACCGGTATGTTTGTCTTCATTAGAAACATATGTTGACATCAATGACAAAACATGAATGCCAACAACTACAACAGAAGCCAATTTCAACAATCTCCCTAGCCAATTCCAAACGTGATATGGGTTTTAAGTGATGAAATAAATTATTTGATTGGGGTAAAGAAAGATGAGCACACTGAGAAATAAGGACTCACCTCGATTTTAAGCTGAAATGAAAGAGGACCCATATTTGAATTTAGGTGTCTATTAAGTGCCATATGAAGTCCAACTATGAAAAACACACTGAGGTGGGTGCTAAATAAATCCAAAATTATACACTAATTGAGTACTTACAATTTAGGACTGTACACTATGAAAATATCAAGCTCCTTCACAATGAAAGAATCCTCAAAAGTTAAAAGAGCCTCGAGAAGCTTTCTACTCTAGAGGACCCACTAATTAATTTATAGTTAAGTAGATGAAACATATTTGCATGTCAGAGATAAGGTATGAAATGGAAGTTGTTTTAGCTTTAAAAATAAAAGGGTTTTCAATTTGAGATGTTTTTAAAAAGTAGTCAAGCTAGAATAAATATCATGAAAAAAAAGACAAGCTATGGATTGGTATACATGTAATCCTCAAATGTATTATATAATGAAAAAAAAACTTGAATGAACTATTAGATTAATATGTATGGTAGATAGATCAAAATTGAAGGTGTAAATTTTAAAATTGACTTTGAAGTGATCAAAATGTTGGATGGAGAAATAAATTGTGCACTCTCAGGATGACATTTTAATTTCCATGCTAAAGCTAATATGCACTTTTGATAGCACATATTTAGTTTTAAGAAAGTGAGTTCTCATTCATTTTGAACACACCAATAAGACACCATTTGTAGATGACATATTTTGAGTAAATTTATCCAAGGGTAATTTAGTTGACATAGAACTATATTTTTAGGGTGTTCTCATTATGGGGTTGTGCATTATAAATTGACTTTGAGATCTTGTTGGAGATATGGTTGATAGGAGAACATGAGCTCAATTTTAATGTAAATTTGAACAAGGCTCGCATTTTGCATTGCAATCAAACCATATTGTAAATACTCTTTGACCACCTATTCATGATTAATTTTAATGTAGAATAAACAATTATAGTAGATCTAGGTGTTTAATGAATGTTACTATGTAAAAGTTTATAATATTATCTTACATAGCCTTTTCACATACAAGTTCTTCTATAGATCTAATAAATAGATGTGTCTTTATTTCCATAAAAGGGTAAATAGATATTCAAATTACAAGCAATTCCAAATTAGACCATCATAGACTCATATAAACCTCCTATAACAACATTTGAAATATCAAGTATTCTTTTTTTCTTATATAAATTAGATTTGCACAATCAATGTTGATGTGATTAGAGATTCTAATTTTGATTTTGTGTGTATGTGTGTTTTTTTTTTCTCATCAACATTTCCATATCATACTCTATGATTCAAATAGAATCATAGAGTATAATGTGAAATATTGATGAGAGAAAAGAACACACAGTCAAAACCAAAAGCTCTAATAACATGTTTTCTTATGTTATAGAACCTTACAATCATTAGATAGACAGTAATATCAAATTCTCTTTAAGAAAATTTATAAATTTTAAACACCTGCTTATAATGATGGAGTAAGATTTCAAACCCTACCTCTTGTCATAACATATTTTCTCAAGTCTTAAAATTAGATCCATCCTTATAGAAGAAAGATCTGAACTAATGTTTAACACTAAAATTCAAAACAACTTAAATTTATAAATCGTATTAGCAAATACAATTATTAATTGAATTCGTTATTAAATTTGATACTTCTAAATTTGCAAGCTCACCATATTTGTTTGAAGCCTATGGTTAATGTATTTTCAATAAGTATTTGTTCTTGAAAATCTTAGTAACTACAAAAAATTACTATAAGTTTCTTTCTCAATACTAATCTTCTTCTTAGGCATGATTTTTTGTTTTTTCAAAAGATTGTTGCTGAATGAAATATTGGGTTTAATCCATTAAATTAATAGATAATTTCAGGTTGAATGAAATATTGGGTCTAATCCACAAAATTAATAAGTGATTCTTATTTTATAATTCAATATAGAAGTAACTACAATTTATAAACATTTTGGATCCAAATTGGTTTACTCGTTAGGTGTATAGATGTGATAAGCTAAGTATAATTAAATTGGTAATGGATCTAAAATTTGCAATACATAGAATTAAAGACATTAGTGAATTGATTTAAGTTCTCAAGTTGGGTCTGAACTTCAAAAGTGTAACTACCTTGTAAATGTGAGAGGACCTAGGAATTGAAGATTGTGATATACAAACTTGTGTATTTGAATGGTGTGAACCTAAACTAAGCAATGAATCAAATTTTATATACCATGGTTATAGGCTTGAGATATGTTGAGTCATTATGGACTTGAGAGTATGAATTCATTCTAGATTATCAAAGATTTCAAATCCATAATTCAAAGGAATGTTAATAGACCTCTTGGACGCAGAAACAAACTCATGTAATTACTCCCATAATCACACAGACTATAACCCCTACACTTAAATAGTAAAATATAAATTCTAAGAATGTAAAGGATTCCTTCCAAAGAAATCAAGCATGACATAAGAGTGGAATGAAAATACAATACTCATATACAAGTACAAGGATTGTAAATTGAAATCATTTCTAGCACTATAATCCACCCAAGATAACTCAAGTAAGGGTGTGGCATTAACAAAAATATTGCAAGGATCTTGAATCATTAGGTGGATAAATCAATAAAAGGGTTCCTGGTATAATCATGACTACAAGTAAACAATAAAAGCCAGGATTTCCAAGCCAATCTCAAATTAAGGTTAGTACCAAGATCCATAATGCAAATATTATACAAGCTAGGAGTTAGACCACCTACACCATAATAGATTAAACCAATAAATCAAAATAAAGAAGACGACGAGAACCCCACACCTTAGTCACTTATAATAACTCTACAGATACACCTTATCCAAAATAAAATTGCTACCAACCAACTAACCTCTATAAACTAAATAAAACCTCAGACAAAGGCTAGACACACAAAGTGGCCAAAGATGACAAAAAGATTATTAACTCAAATGTCAAAAATAAAGAACTTTTACATTTTATTCCAAGAAAATAGAGCATTTTGTGTGAACAACAATAGATTTAATCATTCAATTACCACATTCTTAAAATGTTTTTTTTTTTTTAAAAAGTCAACATGGATTTCATCATAACACTAAATTATTTAAGCTCACTCAATCAATGAATGAGCCTATAAATTATTACATCATCTACTTATAATTTTTTGTATCATAAATTAAAGTAGCAATTTGATGATAATTAGTTACAAATTATGTTTCTAGAGAGTTACTCCTCCTTATTAAGAACGACGTTCAGTTGAGTAGTTTTCACTCTTTTAGAGATATATGAATTGATTTTAAAAAAATTGAAGCCAAACACTTTACATCAAATACATTAAAATTTGGGTGATCATTGCAATCATCTTACTCTTTTAAGTTTCAAAATCTAAGTACTTTTTAAGGGGTAATGATATGAATACTAAGTTTCCTTCACTTAAACCAACAACTCCTAGGAAACTCACAAAAATATAATATCCTTGAATGATTTACTTCAAATTTTATTGAGTGCTAACTTGATCAATCTTCCTCTCATACAATTTTGGATTTGAACTAACCACTTCCTAGGTCTTGTAATAACCAAGAATTGAATAAATTTTCGAGATTTAAAGGTCATTATACTTAGTCATGCATGGGTCTCAATCATAAGGTGTAATATCTCATAGACATAATGTGATATGTGTTGAAGATGTTAGTGATCATGGGAATCTTTTAGCTAGACCTAAAAAATAAAGATTTGAAATTTACACAAATCTCTTCCCAAGTCATCCAAATAATGTAGAGGCACATGATTTTGCATTACATGAGGATAATGGTACTTTGAATGATATACATGTAGACTCTTGTAATTTAGTGCATCTACTTATTTACATGAGGGTCGATTGAAACTATTGTTGACCTTTTTCTATTCTTCTAATTACATTATTTATTGTAACTTTTAGATTCGGTAAAATGTTACTATGAGCCATTATATGTTGTAGTAGAGTTATGATCTTGATATTCATGAAATTATTTTTTAATAATGAAATTCAATACAATAAATACATAGCAAAGTTTTTAGTCAATACATGTATGAATCTTAAAATGTAAGATCATTCAAGAGTGTATATAAATATAATAAATTGATTATTGAGAAACCCTCCAAGTTGTGTCATCTTCCCACTTAAGTTTGGACCTAGAAAAACTATAAGTATTATTCTACATAATTCATGCATCTTTTAGAATATACATATCACCTACCAGACAATCCATAGAGGAGATTCTATTAGAATTTTGAAATAGATGTCATCCAAATGCATTGTGAGTCACTTTATTTTAGACACGGATTCCAACTCCAAAAGAACCTTCATATAACAGTGAAGGTGACAATAACCTATTAGATTTCATCCCACACAATGGTCTCTTTACATGGACAAACAAAAGAGTAGGTTTCTTACAAATTGATGAAAGGCTAGACAGATTCATTATTCCTCAGAGCTGGAAGCTTCTTAAAGTTACCTTCATGTCATAAATTTTACCAATTTCTGAATCAAATCATTTTCCAATTCTGTTGAATGTTGACTGGGCCCCTGTTCCACAACAACACACATTTGGCTCCTCTTTTAAGTTTGAAAGTATGTGGTTTAGACATCCACATTTTCGAGCATTTCTAAAACAATGGTGGACTTCAACTCCTTTCTAGAGAGGCACCAAAATGTTTTAATTTTCAAAAAAACTCAAGTTTGTTAAGCTATAGATTAAGGATTGGAACATCAAGGTATTCAGAAATGTTTTTGAGCCAAAAAAAATAGTGAGAAAATTACTAGCTGATATGAACCAACACATCATTCAACATGGTCTAGATAATGATACATTTAACAAACATAATCCACTGCAAAGTGAATAGGAAGAACTCTATAACAGGGAAGAAGTGTACTGGAAATAAGAAGTGTACTGGTCTTATTAAAATATTTTTATCAGCTATTCCCAATTATTACATGTCAGTCCTCAAATCCCCAGCTTCAATTATTCACCAGATTGAGAAGCTTATTGCGGATTTCTTGTGGAAAATTAATGTCAATGAAGTTAATAAAATATCACTTATTTCCTTAGAGACCATGGCTCAAGAAAAGTTATATGGAGGAGTTGGTCTCCATAACTTAGCCCATAGAAACAAATCTTTTGGGGGGAAGATGATCTGGTAGATGTACACTGAGCCCAATGCAAAATGGTGTCAAATTATGCAACACAAGTATTTGGATGTCAGCAATCCTTCACATATCATGACTGTGGCAGATCCTCCTAAAGGATCTACAATTTGGAATTTTATGCTAAGCTTGAGACCCCTAATTACTTCTTACATTTCTTGGGAAGTTAACATTGAATTAAATGTCAAATTATGGATAGAATCGTGGAATGGCCTCCCCCCTCTATTTCAAATAGATCAGTGTGAGGAAATCATGAATATACCTACTACCATTTGGGGCTCTTATCTTTTGGATTATGTGTTGGTTGTTGAAATATTTTCAGGGAAGTTTATATCGAAAGAAACGTCTCAACTTCCTATCAATAATCAACAATCCTCTTCACTTTTGTCTATCTTTAATCAACAAAATGTTTATCTCGTAGAGAAAGCTGATAAACTTATTTGGGTTCCCTCTCATGATGGGAAATTTACAATCAAGGAAGGGTATACAGAACTTCAACACCTTGAGAATAAAAAATTAAAAAGAAAAGCCTATTTATTTTGTTGGAACCCCATTGTCCTTCCTAAAGAAGGGTGTTTTGTGTGGTTATCCCTTAGCAATAGGATCTTGACCAGTGATAAACATGCTAAATTAGGGATTGCAGAACTATTTAAATATGTCCTTCGTAATAAAGAAATGGAAATGGTGGATCATCTCCTTTTGAATAGTGAATTTTCAAAACAATGCTGGATGTTTGTCATCAACAAGCTGAATATTTCATTGCCTCTTCCAAAAAAAATATGGGATGTGTTTGAATCATGGCCCCTATTATGCTCAAAATCAAATTTCTCTTGTTTATGGAAATGTGTTACTTCTATTTTTGTCTGGGCTATTTGGTGAGAACGTAGCAAGAGGGTCTTCAGAAAAATAGTCACCCCACTCAACATTGTAAAAAATCAAATAGAAATTTCAATCTCAGAGATCACCAAGGCTAATCTAACCACTGTCAAGTGCAACCACCTTTTCTCACATTGGGATAGTTTGACTGTAAAAGAATGGAAACACATACACATACCAATTGGAACAATTCTAAATTGGAGATCCATTCAGACCATAGATAAAGCTCTAGTTAAATGGCACCCCCATGTAATAATGTTGCTAAGATAAACTTTGATGGGACCTCGAGAGAGAACCCAGATCTTTCAGGAATTGTTGTTTGCATTCGAGATTGGTTAGGTAACCTAATTGCAGTTAAGGCTAGCTTCATCGATTACTTTAGGGATGAATAATGTGGCTGAAACATAAGCTCTGCTGGAAGGACTAGTTCTAGCTAAACATGGTGGCCTACATAAGATACATATTGAGGGTGACTCCTTAGTTATCATTAATGCATGCATTTCCAAATCAATTTCAAATTGGTGACTATCCTACATCATGAATTGGGTATGGCACACTTTAGATTCTTTCAATAACTACAATACATCTTACACTCTACGAGAAGGGAATAATTCAATAGACTGGTTATCAAACTTTGGGTGTGATAGGAATTATGTTGAAAATTTTTGCCCACAAATATTTTTAAAGTCCCATTGAAATTTCAAGGTTTTTATGGATTCTGAATCAAATAGCATTAATTACTAACTACCACACACTCCTTAACATTAGTGCAAGCCGATTTCAATTGATTACACATAAGCTTGAGATTTGCTCTCGTCAGCATAATTGAGTTCACAATACCACACTGGGAATTGTGTTCATTATGGTGAGGTGTTTCTATGAGGTGGCACCAAATGGTTTATCTCTCACAATTATTGCACACATTAATATTTATTATCTTTTCATCTTCAATGACTTTTGTTTCATCCACATGCTTGAAACTAGCTATTAGCTTTAATTGTACATTAGTCGCCACCACTGCGCTCTGCCATTATTTCAAACATGTGTGAATAGGGATTTAATTATGTCATGATCTAAATTTCCTTCAATTGTGTCTTGCTCTGCTTTGTATGATAACTTATTGTTCACTTTTCGAGGTGTGACTTTGGAAAATTGTGGAGTATGGCTTCTAGTTCTCTTTTGAGTTGCAAAGAGTGTCATCAATTCCATTAGGAATATATACCCTAGAATGATAGGATTCCACTGGTAGTGGATGGTAATTAGATTTCCCTCTCATCTTTTATAGAAGATTCAGTGATTGACCATATGTTTACTTTACGCAACATTCGCATTCGCAGGGCGGTTAAGGATTTTCTTGGTGAAGAAATTATATCTCCTCCAGAAAAATGGTGTTTATTTTCATCTCAGGTGCACTCCATCTTTATTTCCAATGCCATGGAAATTTTCCAATCTTCCCCACTGCTTGACATTGTTTATCAGAAAGTGTTGGAAATATTGTTGGAAAGCTACAATGGAAACATTTGTTGTTTTGTCATTGATGTCAAACCTTAACTGGTAAGACTATTGCTATCTGTTTGAGCACCATATCTATTGATTGATGAAGGAGATTTAACAAGAAGACCAAGTGGAATAGTTGAGTTATGAGAAATCACAAGGGTACTTGATCAGTTGGCACATTGGCAAAGTAATGTCTTGTTTATATTTCGATGACACTTTACTGTGAACAGTTTGTGCCGAGCAAAGTCAGTGATGACCGAGCGCTAGTAAATTGCCGAGGAAACTAGTGGTGACCGAGTGGAAGAACACAGTGTTGGTTGAGCAATAGTATTTTGGTAATTGTTGAGATTTGAGATCTCTAGCTGACATATTTGATTTTATTGGGATATGTAAAGTTAATTAAGGATAAGCATTTTTTATCCACACTATGTAAATGCACGAGTAACCGTAATTAATGTATGGATCAAAGATTTAATTAGTGATTTCTTTGGAGAAGTAAATTAAATATAATGATGGAAAGATCCGTTGGATCTGACCTAACCTAAGATCTACAATCTTGATTAAGCGGAAAAATATCTATCTGACCTATATGAAGAGGTATAAGATAACCTCAAAGGGGTTATTCACATGTATGGTGATGTGTATGCAAGAGGATTGCATGGTTAATTGACTGATTGACATGATCTAGCAGAGAAGGATGAACAAAGAAGCAGAGAGCTATGAGAGTGATTGCTTGATAGATTTCCAAGTAGATCTGAATATTGAAATGAGAATGGAGGCCACTCAGTGAATTAGCATTAGAGATGAGTTGGATCTGGATTTGCAAAGTAAGTTGTATGTATCAGATCACACCTTCTGATTACTTTCTAACCATTGTATCAGTCAAAATACTTTAACCAGGTTGACCTAACACTCATTGTATAAATCCTTTTAGCAAGGTGACATTTAGGTGGAATGTTCTAAGTCCTCTAACAAGGCCACTCCTAACAGGGTGATTAAATCCTTTAACCAGGTCACATTTAGCAGTGTGTTTTGTAACCTTTAACAGGGTTGGCTCCTAACAGAGCTCACTTCATAAGAGTGAAAATTTGATAGCATGTTATTGGTGGTTTTTCCGATATTGGGTTTCCACGTTAAATTCTGGTGTCAACCTGTGTGAATATGTATGTTGTGTTTTACTTTAAGTTTCTATGACTTGATTACATCTGAACAGTAAACTGCATATGTATGTTATTGTTACTGAGCAGATCTGAGTTGTTCAAATTGGTATAAAGTTTTAATGGGCACATCTAGACCTGAGGATAACTGATTCACCCCCCCTCTCAGTTATTCTGAATTCATTCTAACAATTGGTATAAGAGCATTGGTCTCTTAAAAATAGTTTGAAGGTACTTGGAGCAAAAGATCAAAATGTATAAGGAGGTACCAAAGCTGAACAAAGATAACTTCCCTGCATGAAAAAGTTTGATGAATTTGCATCTGGCTGGTATTGGTGATTCAGCTAAGCACTATATTGAAAATGCTTATGTATCCCCCACTGCACCTGCTACAGCTGCACAATTAAGAGAAAAATAGGAGCACAATCAAGCAATGTTGGAGATTGCATCATCGCTAAACTATCATGAGTTTGAAGACATAAAAAATTATACAACTGTGAAGCAAATGTGGGATACCCTAGAAACCATCTATGGAGGTGACACAAATGTGTTGAGAGCCAAATCTGAAATCTTAAGAGGTAAGTTTGATGAAATGAAAATGCAAGAAGGAGAAAATATTGTTCAATATTATGGTAGGATAAAAGAAGTGGTAAATGCTATCAGAGGAGCTAAGGGAACAACTGATGATAACGCCATTATGAGAAAGGTACTGAGGACTCTTCTTCATGTTTATGCTATTAGAGTCTCTAAAATTCAAGAGTTAAGATGTACTTCTAATAATAATTTGACTTGGGAAGGTCTTGTAGGCAGACTTACTACATTTGAGATGTCAACTTTTGATAACTACACTCCACAAGCTATTGAATTTGCATTCAGATCCCAGTTGGTCCTTAACAAATCAAAGAAAGGAAAGAAATATGTGAACAGTGACAATGACACTACTGATGATGATCTGGAATAACTTGAAGCGCTCATGGAAAAAAGGCTATCTAGAGGAAAAGGAAAATTCAAAGGTAAACTCCCTATCATTTGTTTTTCATGTAACAAAGTTGGTCATATTGCTGCAAGATGTCCTAATAAGAATGACAGAGATGAAAGAAAGGACAAAAAGTACAAAGATAGAAAGGATTACCGAGACTTCAGAAAGTATAAGGATTACAAAGACAAAGGTAAGAAATCTTGTTATATAGCTGAAGAAGCTTCTGACAGTGAATCTAACAATTCTGATGAAAATAATATAGAAGTTGTGTATGTTGCTATGAAAGATGATTCTGATGATGATGAGAAAACTGCACTAATTTCTTATATGAGTAAAGGTGACTGTTGGATTATTGACAGTGGTTGTTCACATCACATGATTGGTGACAAAGATAAATTTGAAACCCTAGATCAGTGTAAAGGTGGTTATGTTAAATTTGGTAATGATGCACCATGTCTTGTTAAAGGGAAAGGATCAATTATCTTGATTGACAAGAGAAGATGTGACAATGTATATTGGCTTGATGATCTTAAATATAATTTATTGAGTGTTGCACAGTTGAATACTTCTCGTTACAGAGTTGAGTTCCATCATAGGAAAGCAAAGATCTATGATGCCAATGGAGAACTAGTTGGAGGTGGTGAGAAAACAAAATGTAACTTGTTCTATTTGGATTTAGCTGATGAGACATGCTTGTTTGCACAATATAATGATGTTTAGTTATGGCATAAAAGGTTGTGTCATGTAAACTTTGATAACTTGGTAAGCATAAGCAAATTGAAAAAGGTTAGAGGGTTGCCTAAGTTAAAGAAACCTGAAAATACAATGTGTAAGCAATGTCAATTGGGAAAGATGACCAAATCTAGTTTCAAAAGAAAAACTCATACTTTCGAGGAAATACTAGAATTAGTTCATATTGACCTTTGTGGACCCATTGGAGAGAAAAGTTACTGTGGAGACAAATATTTCATTCTATTTGTTGATGATTACTCAAGAATGATGACTGTTATATTTCTTAAAGAAAAATCTGATGCATTCCAGTTATTTAAGTGGTACTTGGAAAAAGTTGAAAAGGAGACAGGTAAAAATCTAAAATGTCTAAGATTGGACAGAGGAGGTGAATTTATTTCTAATGAGTTTAACAGGTTCTGCAATGACCGAGGGATAAAAAGACAGATGTCCGCACCTAGGACACCACCACAGAATGGTATTGCTGAAAGAAGAAACATATCTATCATGGATTGTGTCAGAACACTAATGATGGAGAAGAATGTTGCACATAAATATTGGAGAGAAGTCGTAAGTACAAAATTCTATACCCTAAACAGAGTAAAAGTCAAGAAAGGTACTAATGCTACACCTTATGAGCTATGGTATGGATATGCACCTAATGTAAAATATTTTAAAGTTTTTGGAAGCAAATGTTTCATACTGAAGGACAACAGAAATGGGAAACTTGATGCTAAAGGTGAGGAAAGCATATTTCTTGGTTATTCAATGAAAAGTAAAGCATATAAGTGTTTGAATTCTAACACTAACAAAATTGTGGAAAGTGTAAATGTTAGAATTGATGAGTATGCAGAAAGAAATAAAGCTGGAAGCACACAAGAACCTGAGAGTTACAAATCATTTGTCTATATGGATGAGGAAGATTCTAATACATTACCTGAACCTGAGAATGAGGTTGTCGAGCAACAGCTAGTACCTGTCGAGTCTCAGAGTGAGATTGCCGGGCAACAGGAGGTAATTGCCGAGCTATCTGATGGAGATGCTGAGTCACATAATCAACCTTAAATGAACATGAATGATCAACCTGAAGCAAAAAAAGAACCTACTATAGAAAAGTATGTAAGGTGGCACCATAAACCGAATCAAATCATAGGATTGAAGGATTCCGCAATTATGACAAGAAGTAAGTTGAGAGAAGATATATGTTTATTATGTGATTTTGAGCCTAAAACAGTAAAATATGCCCTAGACAATGAAGATTGGATACAAGCCATGAATGAAGAAATTGAACAGATTGAGAAGAATAAGACTTGGACACTTGTACCTAGGCCAAGTGATAAAAATGTAATTGGTACTGAGTGGGTATTCATAAATAAGCTGAATGAACATGGAGAGGTAACAAGAAACAAAGCTAGACTGGTATGCAAGGGTTATGCACAAGAGGAAGGAATTGATTATGGAGAAACATTCACCCCAGTTGCAAGATTGGAAGGAGTA
>MU217162.1:662629-676528 GCA_018584345.1 Thuja plicata | reverse complement strand
AGCTAGACTGGTATGCAAGGGTTATGCACAAGAGGAAGGAATTGATTATGGAGAAACATTCACCCCAGTTGCAAGATTGGAAGGAGTAAGAACATTACTTGCATATGCAGCCTACAGAGGTTTTAAATTTTATCAGATGGATGTAAAGTCAGCATTTCTAAATGGAATATTAGAAGAAGAAGTATATATTGAACAAGTTGATAGATTTGTTGACCCAAGAAAGAGAAATATGGTTTTCAAATTACACAAAGAACTATATGGATTGAAGCAAGCACCAAGAGCATGGTATGAGAGACTGCACAATTATCTGATGAAGATTGGATTTGCAAGAACCAATGACAACAACAACTTGTATTTGAAGACAGAGCAAAGTAAAGGTACTTTGTTGGCTAAAATATTTGTTGATGACATTATATTTAGTGGACAAGATGTGTTATGCCAAGCATTTGCAAAGGAGATGCAAACTGAATTTGAGATGTCTATGTTTGGTGAGATAAAAAAATTTGTTGACTTACAAATTTATCAGATGAAGAATGGTATCTATATTACTCAATCAAAATATGTCAACGAGATACTAAAAAACTTTTGGAATGGAAGATTCAAAACCAGTGAGTACACCCATGGCTACTGGATAAAAGTTGACAAAGAATGATGATACAAAGGAAGTGAATCAAACTCTTTACATATCAATGATTGGAAAGCTACAATATGTTGTACATAGCAGACCTGATATTGCATTGGTTGTTGGTATTGTCGCAAGATTCTTTGCCAATCCCAAGGAAACTCATATGATGATAGTAAAAAGGATTCTGAGATATTTGAAAGGAATAGATGAATATGGTTTGTATTACAAAAAGAATGATAATTTTGAGCTCAGAGTTTATATTGATTCTGATTAGGCTGGAAATGTAGATGATAGGAAAAGCACCATAGGAGGAGCATTTATTCTGGAAAAAAGATTAGTTTCATGGAAAAGCAAGAAAAAATTGTACCTCACAATCTATAGCTAAAGCCGAGTATGTAGCAGCAACAATTAATTGTTCTAATATTGTGTGGTTGAAGATACTACTGAAAGGTATGAAAGAAGAGATCACAGAACTAGTTGTCATATATTGTGATAACATGAGTGCCATTAATATTTCTAAGAACCCTATAATGCACTCTAAAACAAAGCATATAGCTATCAAGTATCATTACTTGAGGGAGCTAGTTTATAAGAAGGAAGTGAGACTGGAATATGTGAATAATAAAGAACAGTTAACATACATATTTACAAAGGCACTACCCAAGGATGCTCATGAGTATCTGCGAGGTAAATTAGGGGTGATTTCCCTAACTAAGGCTAATTAGTTCAGAATGACACCGTTACATCAAATGTTATATTTAGAATATTTGACACATTGATGCACAGGCAGTCACACTTTAAGATGTTGCCTAAAGCTGTGAAAGACAGACAAAGATAGAAAAGAGGATCAATCATAAGCAAGATGATAGGAACAACATGATACAAAGTTTAGAACCAAAGAATCTGCATGATGAATATGTCAACATCTTTGGCATTGTTGTCAAAGAGGGAGAAGTTTACTGAAAGAGGGAAAGTTTACTATACTTAGAAATAATGAGGGAGAAGTTTACTGGAAAAGAGGTTGTTGTCAAAAGGAAGAGATTAATGAAAGAGGGAGTCTACAGATGAACATACGTAGAAAGATTTGAATGTGAGCACAGACACAGAGGGAGAAATATTTTACAAATGAGAATCAGAATGAAGCTAAAGACATTAATGAATATTTGTTCATATCAAGGAACACATGCAGACTTTTTGGATTGTATGGTACCTATGGTTGAAAATTATCGTTTTATTGTTTAGTGTTGCCATCAATGCCAAAGAGAGAGATTGTTGGAAATATTGTTGGAAAGGTACAATGGAAACATTTATTTTTTTATCATTGATGTCAAACCTTAACTGGTAAGACTATTGCTATCTGTTTGAGCACCATATCTATTGATTGATGAAGGAGATTTAACAAGAAGACCAAGTGGAATGGTTGAGTTATGAGAAATCACAAGGGTACTTGATCAGTTGGCACATTGGCAAAGTAATGTGTTTTTTATCTTTCGATGACAGTTTAATGTGAACAGTTTGTGCCAAGCAAAGTCTGTGATGACCAAGCGCCAGTAAATTGCTAAGGAAACTAGTGGTGACCGAGCGGAAGAACACAGTGTTGGCCGAGTAGCAGTATTTTGGTAATTGTTGAGATTTGAGATCTCTGGATGACATATTTGATTTTATTGGGATATGTAAAGTTAATTGAGGATAAGCACGTTTGATCCACACTATGTAAATGTACGGGTAACCATAATTAATGCATGGATCAAATATTTAATTAGTGATTTCTTTGGAGAAGTAAATTAAATATAATGATGGAATGATCCATTGGATCTGACCTAACCTAAGATCTACGATCTTGATTAAGCAGCAAAAGATCTATCTGAACTAGATGAAGAGGTATAAGATAACCTCAAAGGGGTTATTCACATGTATGGTAATGTGTATGCAAGAGGATTGCATGGTTAATTGACTGATTGGCATAATCTAGCAGAGAAGGCTGAACAGAGAAACAAAGAGTTGTAAGAGTGACTGCTTGACGGATTTCCAAGTAGATCTGAAGATTGAAATAAGAATGGAGGCCACTCAGTGAATTAGCATTAGAGCTAAATTGGATTTGGATTTGCAAAGTAAGTTGTATGTATCAGATCACACATGTTGATTACTTTCTAACCATTGTATCAGTCAAAATCCTTTAACCAGGTTGACCTAACAGTCATTGTATAAATCCTTTTAGCAAGGTGACATTCAGATGGAATGTTCTAAGTCCTCTAACAAGGCCACTCCTGACAGGGTGATTAAATCCTTTAACTAGGTCGCATTTAGCAGTGTGTTTTGTACCCTATAACAAGGTTGGCTCCTAACATAGCTCACTTCAGAAGAGTGAAAAGTTGATAGCATGTTATTGGTGGTTTTTCCCATATTGGGTTTCCACGTTAAATTCTAGTGTCAACTTGTGTGAATATGTATGTTGTGTTTTACTTTAAGTTTCTATGAGTTGATTACATCTGAACAGTAAATTGCATATGTATGTTATTGCTGCCGAGCAGATCTGAGTTGTTCAAATTGGTATAAAGTTTTAATGGGCACATCTAGACCCAGGGATAACTGATTCACCCCNTTCCCCCCCCCCCCCCCCCACCCTCTCAGTTATTTTGAATTCATTCTAACAAAAAGTCATTAATAAGTAATTCCTTCCTCTAGATAGTTATGAATAGGCAGTTAAGAAGTATAATGCGTAGAACGGGTAGACTCTCCTTGGGGGTTTATTCCCCAGGTAGTACATTCAAAACAGTCAATCATATATGCTCGTCTTCGAAAGTATAAAATGTGCCCTAGACAGATAGAACTATTGACATGTATGAACTGCTCTTCAATCCCATGATCGAGACCTAGGTGAGGCTGTGGTTTACAAAATTCCCTCCAAAGTGGTAGCCATGCTGGACATTTTTTAAATAGACAAATTGGCAGATGTAGTACAACAAGACTTCCCTCTTGTGCATGCACAACCCTCAAAGTAGGAATATGTATATATAATTCCCTCGACCCCTGGTCTAGATTTGAATGTTTTCCCTCTGCTCAAGACTCAGAATTATGGTTGGGGAGATGTTGCGGCTGAAGACCAACATACTCAAACAAGTTGGGAGATTTTACAAGGCCCCCAATAGGAGCAGTTGGCTCGAGCGACTTGTTGGCCCCGAGAGGTATTTGAATCTTTAGTCATGGCGAATCAAGTTGCAGGTTGGTCGAGTGAGGTGGCAAACTCGTCGGTCATGGAGGAATAATTGGGGCGCATGTTAGTATAAAGCAAAATTTGAAATCGACATTGATGATTTGTCATGGGTTTTTTACTGCTGCTTTTTTTGGAGTGCCACGGATGTATGCCTTACATCTTGATCTGTAAGATTAGTTACTAGCACTCTTTGTTTCCTTCTAACAAATTTTGCCTGAGTGGCTTGATTTATTATCATGTTAAATGTATTTTGCATTGGGACGCTTCTTTTTTCATGGTGGGATTTTGAAGTATTTGGATCTTGAGGCATTGGTCTCTATTTTGTAACTATTGTATCTCGGGGTGTCAGTATCTATTTTTTAACTATTGTATATTGTAAACATCTCTATATGTACTTGGGCTAGGATACTGGGTTTTCTTCCTGGTTCTTTCCCAGTTGAGCCGTTGAATCGGGTTCATATTATATTTATATAAAATATTAGTGGTTCACCCATTTTCACTTAAAAAAAAGATATACCAAGAAATAAAAGAATAAAAAGAACACAAAGAAATGAAATCATAGAGAAATTTAATAAAGGGATTCACAAAGAACACATCATTCATGAACAATAATTAAAAATAAAAATAGGAAACATGAGATAAAAATCTAAGTTTCATGCCCAAAAGACTACTTGGGTACCAAAGAAAGAAATTGTGGCCCATCAAATTCCAATAATTCCTCTACAATCTAAGGAATAAAGTGTGAAATTTAGGTTAAAAAATTGCTCCTAATGTAATATCATTCAATCATGCGTAAATGTGCAAAAATAAACCTAGATCTAAAATTTAAAACCCAATTAATTGAAAAGGCAAGCAAATAACAAGATGCATATATAAATGAAGATAAATATGAGGAAGTCTATTGGGATGATAATGGCCTTTGGGAAGACAAATACCTTCTTAAATTGACTCATTGATTCATGAGCATCCATAGTGTAGATATATTTATGCTTTTAGTTTGTATTTTTCCTCTATTTTTACTTGCGCATTTTTACCATTTTGGTTAAGTCTTGTTTGTTGTTGTTCTTATTCTTATTTATTTTGTATATATTGTTTCAATTGACCTAAGTGGGAGGAGCTCACTTTTCTTTCACATTTAATTTCTTATTTCCATTGTATTTCCCTCTTATACCTTATCGTTGTTTATATTTTCTTTAACCACATTGACTTTTTCTATGTTCCCTTGTTTTTATTATGCACCCTTATGTTTGCATTTTTATCATTCTAGTTTTCTTATGTTTTTTATACCTCATGTTACCTAGATTTCTTTATGCCTATGCTTGTGCCCATTTATGGTATTTAGAGAACATGCTTATGATCCTTAAGCTTTATCTTATATTAGTCACTTCTCGTGAGGCTGCATTGTTATATCACACTCCTAGAGCTCTCATACTAGAGTAGAGTAGATATCATGCATTCCCCATTTCCAATTTATCCTTCTCGTTACCATATTTTTATTTAGGTGCATCATGTCTCCACTGTATCAATTGTCTTTACATTATTTTGTCACATTTATAAATAAACCTTCACATCATACCTACATATCATTTTTCACACCTAGATACCTACATATCATTTTTCACACCTAGATCCTTGTTACCACTAGGTACTTATTGTCTTACCTTAATTATTGTGTTCACACATTCTTACATGCCATATTTGGGGTATGCTTAGCCTAGTTTCCTATTGTACCTATAGATGAGTGTTTGAATCCATCAAGGGCTGCATAAATATTGTGATATCCATGTTGGGTATAAAATTATCTTCTCCATACTTATATATGATCCATGTACTTGTAATGCTTATCATTCAAGATTTTTCATCTACTTACATGATGAACTTACTATAATTATTACTTTACATTATCTATATGCTTAAATTTAAATTTCAAATAAATTTTCACTCTCCTTCAATTCCTTGCACTCAATGTTTATAACCATTTGAAGGGTGGGAATATCCCATCACTAACACTCCTATATTGATTCCAACTAATTATCATTACCTCCAAATATACATACTGACAAGTCCAAACAAACCTTCACCACATAAAACAACAAAGCCCAATCCACCATTTCATCCTATGGTTGTTGCACAAGATAGTGTATTACCATACCACCTTCCATAGAGCCAAAATTGATAATGCAACTCCTTTTCAATTTCTACTTTCCATTTTCCTAAATAGTTATGTTTGAATTTTATGCTTATTCTATTTGTGAGAGAAAAACTACCCATTGCATATCTATTTTCAATTTCGCAAGTTCAAATGGAGTACCCGTACCAAGGACAATTAACACACAAATATACATTTTGAATGCATGTACTTTAAATGAACTTGATATACTTTTATGTCTAAATATTTACTTTCATGCATTTTTGTAAGAGCTTTGTATACTCTTTTACATTATCATTTTAGGATTCACACTCTCTAAAAGTGAGGGTAAAATATTATGGTGAGATTCACATACGCATGTTAACTCCCATTTAGTTTTGCACAATTGGTCTTGGACTCTTGATTATTTGTCTATCATATTTACATACAAATTGAGAACTAAATGATGATCTCTACCACATTCATCACATCTTCACACTCATGCATTATATTTAAATAATGCAGATTGAGAACTAAATGATTATCTCTACCACATTCATCACATCATCATACTCATACATTATAACTCTGCAAAGCAATTGCAACTCAAGCAAAAATATGGATATAAAAATGGTAAACAAGTAATTCTCAAAACTAAAGTCAAGACATAATTGTTTCTAACCTATTACAATATCAACAAATTCAACCCTGAAAAAGCCAATCTTGCATATAATTCAAGGCAAAAAAATATATCTAAATCATCTTTTAAACAAAAAAATAAATTGCAACACCCCATCAAATTCAGTCGCCCACATAAAAACTAAAACTAAATACCCTAATCCCTAGATTACTTTTCCCAAATAATAATTAGAACAATGTTAATTTAACTACTACTCATTCTAACTAGATTAATTCAACACTACTACTAAACACTAGATTAAGCTTGAAAATTGTTACATACTAAATCTCAACTTCACTACATATTGATTTACAAACTGAATGATAATTTCTCCCACATTCATCACATCTCTATACTCTCATACATCATCACTCTGGATTGCATCTTAAACCAAAATATGGATATGAAAATGGTAAACAAACAACCTCCAAATTTAAAGCAAAGTCATAACCCTTTCTACCATGTTACAATACCACTACAACCAACATCAAAATATGAAAATGGCATATACTACAATACTACTACAACCAACATCAGAATATGAAAATGGTAAATGGTAAATGCTACAATACCACTACAACCAACATCAGAGTATGAAAATGGTAAACGAGTAGTACTCAAAATTAAAGCCAAAGTCATAATCCTCCCCATCCTCCCCATCATGTTACATTAGAACAAACATCAAAATATGAAAATGGCAAAATGACACACTTCATCGAAACAAATGGTAAACAAGTGAGGGCCAAAGTTAAAATCTAGTCATAATCCCATCAAAATCACCATTATATTCTATCTTAATCTGAACTTATACAAAATAAAAATGATAAACAAGTAATCCCCAAAATTAATGCCATCACAATCCTCCCCATCATACTACAATACCACTGTAATGAACATCAGAATTCTCATTATATTCCATCTAAATCAGAATATAAACATGGTAAGCAAGTTATTCGAAAATTAAAGCCTGACTCCTCCCCACCCCCCGCCCATCATGCTACAATACCACTACAACCATCGTCAAAATCACCACTATATTCCATTCTATCTAAATAAGAACTTAAGAAATATACAAACAACCCGGTTAAACATGAAAATCTCCCTTCAATTATGTTGAGGGTGTGTAGAAGGCTTGGGATTGAGCAGAGCTTTGTTAATATGAGGAATAACACCCCCACCTGCAATGGTGCCCTTAACCAGGGTGTCAAGATCTTCATCTCCTCTAATGGAGAGCTGCAGATGTCTTGGAGAAATTCGTTTCGTCTTGAGATCTTTGCTTGCATTTCCTGCAAGCTCTAAAACTTCTGCCACCACATACTCCAAAATGGCTGCTGTATAAACTGCTGCTGTCCCTGCAACCCTCGTGCTCCCATGAAAACGAGACTTCATGTGTCTGTGAACTCGCCCAACTGGAAACTGTAGAAAAGAAAACACAAAAACCCATTAAAAATTTGTGAGAGGAGAGAAAAATCAACTGAAAAAATGTCATCTTTGGGTGCCCTGAGAAAACCCAACTGAAAAAATGTCATCTTTGGGTGCCCTGAGAAAACCCAAGTGACAAAATGTCATCTTGGAGTGACCTGAGAAGACCCAACTAAAAAAAAAACTGTCATCTTGGTATCTATATAAGAAATGAAGAATGACCTGAGAAAACAGAGTAATGGTCATAATTAAGCAGACCTCTAAGCCAGCACGAGAAGACTTTGAAACAGCCTGATTTTTTGTATTTTTTGCCTTCTTCCCCTTCCCTTGCAGAGGGCTCTTCCCTGCTTCAACTGCTGTAGCTTCTGTATTCATTTTGGCTCCCCCAATATTTTTATGCTAGCTCTTTTCATCTCGGCTTGGAAATTTATTGGGTGATTAATTAGAAATGCCACTGAGATGATTGTTTTTGCATTCATTTGGTACGATGGCATGATTCCCACGTTTTGAAATTAATCAACATAGTACGTGCTTGAATTTTAGATCGAATGAGCTTTGAATTTCTTCAGTACATGGGATTTTATGGTAGATTTCAAGATTAACAAATATTTATTGCAAGATTAATGGCGTTAAATCTCATTAACGCACCTGCTTCCAGCATTGGAATAGTGTGTGGAATACCATAATTTATGTTTGGTTTGATAGATGTCATTAAAGGTTCCTTTAAGTTTGTGAAATATTTGTGTGTATTCTTTTATAATCAAGGTAACTTTTTATACTTTCTTCATGTCTCCTCAATCTTTTTGCTTTGTTTTGTTTTCAAAATAAGAACAATGTGAGTAGGTTTTGTTGTATTGGTGAAGTTGAATAGTTTGAAAGTGTCACCCAAAATCAAGTATTATTAGGGGAGAGGACCCAATAACTGATTAACCCTCCAATAGTTGTGATAGCGACTCAATAACCGTGATAGGGTTTTGTCATAGAGACCCCCCAATAACCAACTTCAAAATGGTCATTTCCTACAAACACAAAAACCCAATAAGTGTTAGTAACACGCCTAATAGCCATGCACCACGACACTATTAACTAAACACTACCGGTGCACAATTATTTGTACACTTTTGTTTCTATTACGCATCAACTTGCACCAAAAAGGTTACATCATTATTAAAATTAACACATGACTGCTTACATTTACAAAAACAATGGATTGCTCTAACAATATCAATATATCATTGTGAGCAATGAAATTAGTTATAAAAAGGAATACAAAAGATTAATTAAGCATTCAATAAATAATAAATCAAGACTACACTCAAGATTGGACGAAAATGGAATTTGAAAGCCAATGAAACCTAAGGAGTGCAAACCTCCTTAAAACTCAATCAAACTCCATTTGATCTTTGGATGTGTCCATTGATGTGGATGTGTGCTCAAGGATGATGCTCCAAGCTTCAAGATGTGTTCTTCAAAACATCATTATAACTCTGCAGGGAAAGTGGATATCTTTTGTGAAGGGAATGGGCTCCTTATAGAGGAAAATGGAGGAGAAATGAAGGGTTCAGATGCAAACCTGAAGAGTGGCTAAGATGCATTTGGGAGGGAGCACAAGGATTTTGCTTCTTCAAATGTCTCTCATTGTGACAAGTGTCACAAGGAGAGAGGGTGTGAGGGGATGAGGAATGTGACCATTTTGGTCCATGTGCAAAAGGATAAGAGAAGACTCTTAGGGATAGGGTGAGTAATGAGGGTTGTAAGAGCATTAATGGGTATGTGTAAGAGCATTAAAGAGGGTCTTAATGAGGTATGGGTGAGGGTGTAAGAGATGGATTGAGAAGTTTGACTTTGGGATTGGGGTTGAAATCCTAATCCTTAGATTAGGAATGTGAAAAGCTTAGGAGGAGATTAGGATTAGGGTTAGAGGTTAAGAGGGGTGATTAGGGAGATGTGATGGGAGGATAGAGAAAGAGTGGAGCGGTTAATTAGCTTATTGGGATCAATTTGTTAATAAGGAAGGGTTAGCATGTGTGAAGGGGTTGGGTTGAGTTAGAACTCAGAGTTAGGTGGTTGGGATTGGTTAGGTAAGTGGTTAAGGTTAGGAGTCATGTGCTTAAATAGAATAGAATTAACTATTTAAATCACAAGTGGAGGAAAAGAGGATAATATGAATTAAACTAAATGAATAAGTATATTCATTCAATCTAATAGGGGAAAAGGGATTTAATTAATTATTAGGCCGTTGGTTGCCATTTAATATTTAATCAGACTATAGCTTACATAGATGAATTAATTAGGCTAGTAGGATAACATAAATCAATTAGATAATGACTGATTACTTACTTGATAATGTCCTAGAAGGCACTAAATGTGATTAGATATGTTAATCAGATTTAGGTGTCTACATTTTGCCCCTCTTCGACATAGTGTTAGAAAAATGTTATTTCAAAGACGTTTTAAAATAATAGACGACGTGAAGACGTGACGTAGGCAACGAAGTTGCCCCAGAGTGATGATTAGGATAGAATTAGGATAGATTGATGTCTAGAGTGATGCCCCCTCGAGAGGGCAGCAGGAAGAAACAACAAAGCCCTGACGGCGTCTTGAAAAGACTGCGAAGAGCGACAGGAAAGGGAAAGCAAAAAAGAAGAGGAGGACGGTAGGTGATGTGGGATTCAAGTTTGCATCAGGGATGAGGAGTAGGTGTGTAGGATGAGGAGGATGAGGATTAGGATCATTGCTGGGATGGAAGGAGTTGATTGGTAGGATAAGATGGTTGTTGGGGTTGATAGGATTGCTTTAGTTGGGGAGTGGATGGGGGGATTTTCTTGAAGCTTGAGTGAGGGGTATGCTGGGAAGGAATACCACCATGTAGTTTGAGCACTTATTTTGATATAGCAACGCTAGAGACCATGCCAAGGTTACGAGGAACGCGAGGCCTTGTCACTGGTGTTATAGAGGACTGACACAAAAGACACGCGGGGGTTGCCCCAGCATCACACATGACTCCTAGGAAGAACCATGGTTTAAATGGTGCTGAAAAAGCCCACAAGAAAATGACATTTCCCAAGTGCAGCATGCGAACCCAAATAGATTACATACATGCAAGGGTCATGTCTGACTGACTCACAAGCAGAAAATAAAAAGATCAATTTCCCTTATTCTAGGTGCGTCCATTCGCAGCATACCATGATATAAAGAATCGTAGTAACCTTGAGGAGGAGAAAAATCGAAAAGAATCAGGAATGATAATCAAGAACCAAAATCAAATTTCAAGATCAAAAATTCAACCACAAGACGTCTTTTCCCAGAGAGAGCAAATGATACGGAATGTTGATTAGATTCAGGTCAGACAAGAGGAAGGATGCATCCTACAAGGACCTGTTTTGATGAAGATGATTGGATTTAGGTCAATGTGAGGAAGGATACATCCTTCACAGACCCATTTCCATGAAGATGATGATGGTTGGATTTAGGTCAACGTGAGGAAGGATACATCCTTCACGGACCCATTTCCATGGAGATGTCAAGTGTGTATCTGATTGGCCAAAAGATGTACTGATATCAAATTGTTGAAGCATGATTTTGTCAAAAGGAACTTGCTGAAGCACGGGATTTGGAATAGAACTGGATCACTTTCTGCAAGGAGACCGACCAAGGATGCGAGACATGTACAAGTGAGACCGGACTCAAGACTAGATTGACACGGACAAGATATGTACAGAATGAAGGTACGGGAAGCTCAGAGAGAATAGATGAGATGAGGCAGATATGCATGATGTTGCCCCGGTTGAGTCAAAAGGCCAAGATAGAGGAATAGTGAATGGGGTGCTCTAGATGTGGGAATGATGTAATCCCAAAGAAAACACAAGGATTGGGAAGGATGCATCCCAATGATGATGAGTGGATTGTGATCAAAGCTTGCAGCAAGGCTAAGGGTGTGCTTGGATGGGCTGATTGCTGCTTGACTTTGGATAGCTGGAGGATGTAGATAGGATTTGCATGCGATGGTAGGTCACAAGGAGAATTAGGATTGGAATGGGTGGTATTGGGTGCATGAGGATAGCCTAGAGCTAGATACCAATGACAAGGGAAGAAATAAGTGATGGGATATATGAAGGGAGGAATTGGAAGATGGAGGAGACACTGGGGAATGCATAGAGGGAAGTGCTGGATGGAAGGATTTTAGTAGAGGAATGGATGGATAGCTAAAGGATTGTGGATAGGAGAGTAGGATTGGGAAATGACAGGTGGATACGAGAAGGTCTCCAAGGAATACATCACCAAGGAACATAATGCCCCCACTTAGGATAGGTCATGCATGTGAGGAAGCATTAGGAGGGGGTATGATAGGATGGAAGAGAGGATAACAAGAGGATGATGAAGTTGAATGAAAGATAGGACGAAGGGTGGATAAGGGAGGAAGATAGTGCAAAAGGATAGATGGAGGGAAGGATGGGTGGATAAAAGGATAGGTGGATAAAGACGGGAGATGGGAGATGGATGTCAAGAGATGTCCAAAAGCATGTAGATATGGTGGCCTGTATATTTCTCATCAAAATCCATAGGAGGGTGGAGGAAGAGAAAAGTACAAGACATGATATGAATGGTAGATGATGTTGGAGATTTGCTTCTGTGCAAATAATTGATTGTATATTTGTCATTGATGACAACATATAATATACAGCAGTGTTCTATATGTAATTATCAGTACAGATGTTCTGGAGCTATGCGTGTTCATTTCCATGATGTACATACATGTCCTAGATGCTATTTGCATTCACACTGAGTCAGATATGGAGTTTCAATTGAGTTATTCTAATCAGTTATGACAGTTACAGTGATTGAAGACTATCTGTGAAGAGCCGAGGTAATTACATTATTTCTTGAGTTGTGCCTATCTTTGGGATATGCATGTTTGTATTCATGTTTAGTTATGAGTCACTAGTACAATTGGCCCCTATTTTTGATGAAAATTGGTCGAATTATCTACCCAGATTGGTCGAAAGACCCACAAATTGCTTTGTCGGTATTTTTCTGGTCGAAAGATCGAAACATCCTTGTTAACATCAAAATTTCTACGCAAACTTGGTTGAAATTGGCATCTTGAAATGTCCATATTATTTGTCAAAACTTCGACCAACGTTCGTCGGAATGTTTGACCGATCCGACCAGGATGTCAAACCCACGATGCATATTTTCGACACACAATGGTCAAAACATTAAACCGGCCTAAGTTAATATTTCAACCAAGTTTGGTCGAAATGTTTGACCCATCCGACCAGGATGCCAAACCCACGATGCAAACTTTTGACAAAGAATGGTCGTAATGTAAACTGGCATAAGTTTATGTTTCAACCAACGGATGTCAAAATTTTGACCAAAATTGACGCATATATTCGACATGCAATGGTTAAAACATAAACCGGCAAAAGTTAATGTTTCAACCAAGTTTGGTCAAAATGTTTGACCCATCCGACCAGGATGCCAAACCCACGATGCAAACTTTTGACACAGAATGGTCAAAATTTTGACCAATATTGAATTTTTTTTTAAAAAAAATTTTGAAACTAAATAGCCTCAGTTTTGGTACTCGGCTTCAATAGAAGATGGACCAATAACAAATTGCTTCTTTCTCTCTAACAAACAAGTCTTGAACCAAGTGAGAAGCTATAAGTTGAAGTAGACTTGCGATCCAAAGAATTACTTACACAATCTGAATTTGTGTAGTCCACCGAGTTGAAATCAATGCTCGTTGTGTAGTGAAACCCAAAATTTTGAGTACCTTGATTGTAGTAGAGAATTACTTGGCTACTTTCTAGTGTAACCCATGG
>MU217162.1:624513-639784 GCA_018584345.1 Thuja plicata | reverse complement strand
CCCCCCCCCCCCCCCCCTCAGTTATCCTTTGGGACTATTCTAACAGATGGATGGTGGCCAGAAGGAACTACCCCCAAGTGTAACACATTTTTACTAGGTTTTCATCATGGTAATGTCCAAGGCACTTTTTTTCCAGGTTTTCACCAGTGGACGAATTGATTTCTTTTTCTTTTTTTTCTTTTCTGGTTTTTTGCTTTTGGTGTTGATCATGATATGTTGGTACAACTTTATGTGGGATGAGTGACTTAGGAAAATGCAGGTATGAGATAGTTATGTGGGTGGAGATATGTGGGATAGGGTCTATGGTAGTTGGAAGTATTCAGATAAAATGATGGAAAGTGAGTGGGATAGGGGGACGTTGTCAGGATCAACATTGGCACATGTTGTGAGGGATGTGGGAGGAGTGAATGTGAAGCAGATGGTACTTGTGGATGCGATGTAGGAATCGTGGTAGGAAGTTGTGGGACATAAGGACCCAAAATAGATTTTGAAGATGGAGGAGAGGAATGCTCAACTAGAGGATTAATAACCTCAGATCCCACAGTGGATTTTTATTTTAGATGCATGTCATCTTTTTGCTTTGGGATCCACATAGTTTTTGATTTTGCTTTGGTGGGATTTTGTGGCCTATGGGATGTAGTGCATTCTTTGATTGGATTTTCTTTTTCTGGAGCATGTCATTTGAAGTGTACATGACAATCTTTAGATTGTGGATCTGTAGCTTTATGAATTGATGATTTGGGATCCAAATTACAGTGAGTAGCATTGGAAGAGATATGAGAACTTGCACGAGATGGAGGAAATATGGATGGAGTGGTGGAGGTAGGATGGTGGATGGGGTGCATGGGTATGTGCCTTTGTTGATCCTTATTTGGAATGTAAGTGGTGGGATTTTTTATATGGGATTAATGGATAAAGGAAGGAGTGGGATAAGATGTGGGATGAGATTTTGGGACATAGTGGCCCAAAATGGATTGAGAGGATGAAGGATGAATATGATAGGTTTTCTTGAGTTGCAAGGATGGAGGAGGGGGATGGATTTATATGTGTTAGAAGGATGATAGGAAGATGTGATGGAGGGTTTGAAAACACTCTTGAACTTTTCTTAGTTGTACCAATAGTTTTGGATGAAGGATCCCGAGGTGTACAGCCAATACCACTAGATTTTGGATGTATTGTAACATGAATGGACTCTAGAGTACCTTGCTCATTTAGGCCTAAACCTTTGCCTTGATAATTCCATTTTTTTAGCATTTGATCCATGATAGGGTACTTCTTTCTTAGGGAGCAAGATGCAAGTCCATTATCAGGAGGAGTGTAAATGGTGGACATGAAAATAATTTCTTATGTTTTAAGTGAACCACCACAGATGAATGTGAGTGGACCAAGGTGATGGAAGAATAGTGGTGGGATAGTTGGAATTGGAGGTGATAAAGGAAGATGTAGGGGATGAGATGGGATGCTTGGATCTTGAATCAGATGGGGTAATGGATTTAGAGTTGAGGAGATAGAATGGTAGGATATTGATGTGAAGGAGTGGATGAATTAGGAAGTGGAGTGGATGGGATGCTTGGATCTTGACTCAAATAGGATAATGGATCTGGAGTTGGAGTAGATGGATCATGAATGGATGGAGTGGGATGTTAGGATCTTGATATGGAGTGGATGGAATGATACAATCTTCATTCAAGTCAATGAATACTTCAACATACTTTTGGACAAGGGCTTGACATGATTGGATTGATGTGGATGGTGTGATGAAGGATGTATGAAGGGATTCTTCAGATGGAGGAGATAAAAGGATGGGAGATTTTGTGATTAGAATAGAGGGAAGATGGGGGATGTGTGGATGGAATCTACAGAGGGATGGGATGGAAGGAGGGGAGAATCTAGGATTTGGATAGAGGAAAAAAAGGTGGATGTGTGAAGTTCATGGGATGGGGTTTGGATAGTGTCAAGAGGAGAAGATGGGGATGAAGATTGGATGAATTCAAAAGATGAGGGGACTTCAATGGTGCTAGGAGATGGAAGAGGATAAAAAATTATGAGATCTGGAAGGGAAATAATAGGTATGGGAGATGGAAGAGGGATGATGGGTGTGGGATGGGAAAAGGTCTCATCACTAGTGGCTTCACATGGGGGAGTGATATGACATGACTCATCAACTTTAAGAGATGGATTTTTTTATGGCTTCCTTGTGAAACTCCTTGGAGACTTACATATCAGATGGTGGGAAAATGGTACAGTGAGATAGTTCACATAGGTAGGTGTGGAAATGTCCTGCGAACTTGATTAACTAACTGATAGGAGAGGAGCGATGGATTGGGGTATGGAATATGTGTTAATGTAGGTAGGAATTGGAGATGGTAGATTGGGATAAGATGGGGTAGATGGGTAGGATAGAGTGGATGGTAGATTAGCAATAGCATGGTGATCATGGTGATGGTTTGGAGGAAATGGAGGACTAGGATTAGGGATTTGAACATAGGTTGGAGGATAATGAGATGGCGGATTAGGATTAGGGATGTAGCTAGTAGTGTTGTTGTGAAAAGATGGAGGTTGGGATATGACCATGGGATAAGATGGAGGAATGTATGTATAAGAAGGAGATGTGGATGGAGGATAAGACGGATGTCCCTTGTCAAAGGTATGACAAGGAGTGCTAGTGGGTATGGAAGGAAACATGATGGGGTAGTGTGGAGGAATAACTAGAGTTTGGGGGATGCTGGGAGCAAGCTTGCTAAAGTTTTCCATGTATGCATCATGATAAACAAGACCTTCATCATTAGCATAAGATGCTAGGGAGATATTTGTAAGTTTTTCAAAGTACGCATCATGATCAACAAGACTCTCGTCATCATTGGAATAGGATAAAGACAAGGAAGAAATATAACAACCAAACTCACCATAATAGATGTGTGACATGATGCTTTGTGTTTGCGGATGAGTTGGATAGGGAGAAAGGAGGGAGATGAATGGAATACTTAAGCGTAGAATAGGATGAACAAGCAGCGCAGACTAGAATTCAGATTTAAACTCAGAATGGGAAGAAGGAATGACTTTGGAGAAGATGGAAAGGGGATGGGGGATGGAAAAGATAGCCATGTTGGTCTAGGATATGGGGAGAAATGGAGGACTATACTAGGAAGATAGAGGTGAAAATTAGTTAAAAAGGGAGCATAATAAAAACTTAAAACACTCAATAACTAATAAATCAAAACTACACTTAAGATTGGACTAAAATAGAATTTGAAAGCCAATGAAACCTAAGGAGTGTAAACCTCCTTAAAACTCAATCAAACTCCATTTTGATCTTTGGATGTGTACTCAAGGATGATGCTCCAAGCTTCAAGATTGTGATCTAAAATTGACAATATAAGTTTGCATAAAAGGTTGGATTTTTTGTGAAGCGAGGAGGTTCCTTATATAGGAAAATGGTCTCAAAATGAGTGGTCAGGATGCAAACCTGAAGTGGGGCTCAGATGCATTTGGGAGAGAGAACAAGGATTGTGCTTCTCCAAATGCCTCTCATTGTGACATGTGTCACAAGGAGAGAGAGAGAGGGTGTGAGGGGATGAGGAATGTGACCATTTAGGGAAAGGGTGAGTAATGAGGGTTGTAAGAGCATTAATGGGTATTAAAGATGGCATTAATGAGGCATGGGTGAGGGTGTAAGAGATGGATTGAGAAGTTTGACTTTGGGATTGGGGTTGAATTCCTAATCCTTATATTAGGAATGTGACAAGCTTAGGAAGAGATTAGGATTAGGGTTAGAGGTTAAGAGGGGTGATTAGGGAGATGGTCATGGGAGGAGAGAGAATGAGTGGAGGGGTTAATTAGCTGATTAGGATCAATTAGCTAATGAGGAAGGGTTAGCATGTGTAAAGGGGTTGGGTTGAGTTAGAACTTAGGGTTAAGTGGTTGGGATTGGTTAGGTTAGGGGTTAAGGTTAGGAGGCATGTGCTTAAATATAATAGAATTAACTATTTAAATCACAAGTGGAGGAAAAGAGGATAATATGAATTAAACTAAATGAATAAGTATATTCATTCAATATAATAGGGGGAAAGGGATTTAATTAATTATTAGGTCATTGGTTGTCATTTAATAATTAATCAGACTAGAGCTTAATTAGATGAATTAATCAGGCTAGTAGGATAACATAAATCAATTAGGTAATGCTTGATTACTTAGTTGATAATATCCTAGAAGGCACTAAATGTGATTAGATATGTTAATCAGATTTAGGTGTCTAAAATCATAATAAATTGCAAATCATGTTCTATTTGTGTACATACATGCACGACTATTGATGCATAACATTTTCAATCGACTACATACATGCACATCTATTGGTGCATACTAGTTTCAATCAATTACATACATGCACACCTATTAGTGCACAAACACTTTAAATACATTCTACATTGTTTTTTTATGGCTCTCATCTCCACATTCACCCAATTAGGTATGACATCTTTAGGCAATTAATCGAGCAGCAATTTGTACCTGCATAGATAGCTAATGGTGTAAGGATCACCAATAGAGCACAAATAAAGAACGAAAACCAATTTAACAATGCAAATTATAATTCTAATTTCTACTTCAATTAAAATGTGCAAATTATTATTCAAATTTGTACTTCTCAATCCACCAAATGAAATACCAAATTAAAAAAAGCAAATAATAATCCAAATTTCTACATGAATATAAAAAATGCAAATTATTATTCAAATTATGCACTTCTTCAATCCGCAGAATGAGATACCAAATTTATACATGCAAATTATAAATTAAATTTGTACAAGAATATAAAAATACAAATTATTATTCAAATTATGCACTTCTTCAATCCACTGAATGAAATACCAAATTATAAATGCAACTAATCATTCAAATTTCTACTTGAATTTAAAAAATGCAAATATACCAAATTATAAATGCAACTTATCATTCAAATTTATACTTGAATTAAAAAATGCAAATTAATATTCAAATATGTACTTCTTCAATCCACCATATGAATGCAAATGCTTGTGCTTTTATGCATGAAATGACCGATGTATTCCCACCACTATTTGAATTTCAAATACACCAACCACAAATTAAATGACCATTTTGGTATAAGAGTGGGGAAGTGCACATAATTCACAGTGCAAATTTATTTTCAAGCGCTGCATTCCATGGTTGAGCGCTGCATTATTCTCTGCAGTCAGCGCTGTTTTATTCTATGCACTAAGCATTGTTTCATTCTCTTCTCTTTCCAATTTAAGGTTGGTACCGAATATTCCTTATTTTTATAAATTATTCTCTGCTCTTTTCTTTTAACTGTTTTATTGTTTGTGAGCAACCTTGAATGTTTCTCTCTTCGTTTATGTGTGTAAAGCTTCTGCACATGCTTTGTAATGTCTTTTAAAAGGCTTGACAACATTGTTCATTATAGGCTTATGAATGTTCATTATAATCTTATGAATTAACATTCATAACCATGTAATGAACTATGGTGTCATCCATAAGTCTATAATGGAAAGACAAATGTGAAGCCTTCCAAAAGACGGCGCAAAGGAACATTGTCAAGCTTTTTAAAAGACACCATAGTTCATTCTAGGCTTATGAATGCCACATTATCTTGTGAAATAATTGAACATTGTCATTTTAATCATGAGAAGATGTTGTATTTCTTTTTAATACAGTGTATTTTTAGTTTGAATCATTTGGCTGACTTATTTCTAGGGCTTAATCATTTCTCTGTTAAATATTTTGAGTATAATCATTTGTGGGTGTCGAGGGTTTTTGTATGTTCTCTTCTAATGGGTGTGCATAACTTGTTTTCATGATTTCCTTGCGGTGGTTTCTGTAGTTCATTAGAGGCTTATGAATGCTATATTATCCACTGTAATTATTGCAATATATGTGACAGAAATAGGGAACATTGTCAATTTTATCATGATAAGATGTTCTATTTCTTTTTATACATGTATATATACACATATGTATATATATACATACATGTATGTATGTATATATATATATACATACACATATGTATATATATATATATATATAAATATACACACACACACACACACACACACACACACACACACTTAAATACATACACGTATGTATAAGTGTACACATATATATACAAGTAACCATGATTCCACGAATTGTTTATTGATGAATGCATGTGCATAACTTGTTTTCATGATTTCCTTGTGGTGCACAACTTGTTTTCATGAATGTTTAGGGGTGATTATAAAATAATCACTATAGCACTTTAATTGTTTGTGTTAACATCTTATTATAACCTGCCCATGACCCCATTTACCCTCAGCTGACCCCACAACAAATCACATTGAAACTACTGCTATCCAAGCGGTGCCACGTAACCGACATTAGATTAATCATTCAATGCCCATAAATAACCCTAAAACCATGCCATTTTGCCTCCTTGTTTTCTCTTTGCGCCTCTTCTCTACTTCATGTGATGCTCCAATCACAAGTAACAATAATTTCATGAGTTGGTTCTTGTTCAATGCGTGTGCATAACTGGTTTTCATGATAGCAATATCCTAGCCCAATTACTATCCACGGGGAACCATAGAACCATGTATACTACATATAAGTAGTCATGTTGTCATATTGGTATCATTGAACTGTTTGATGCACATAATTAGACTATATGCATTTTCCTTCATTTCATCTATTGGACATTGATTGTATGCATTTTTTTTATATCCATCTCCCACTTTAAACAAAAATTGCTATTGTATTCACTTGCACCTCATAATTGTATGTAAATACAAGTATTATTGTTATATGTGGCATAAATAGGGAACATTGTTGATTTAAACATGAGAAGATGTTGTTTTGTTGCAATATATGTGACAGAAATAGGGAACATTGTCAATTTAATCATGATAATATGTTGTATTTTTTCAATATATGTGATAGAAATAGGGAACATTGTCAATTTAATCATGAGACGATGTTGTATTATTTCCTCTTCTCTAATTCATGTTGCAATCACAAGTAACAATGATTTCACGAGTTGGTTATTGTTCAATGCATGTGCATAAATGGATAATAATTTCAAGTCTTTTTAAAGACACCATAGTATCCATTTCTGTTATATCCATCTCCCATTTTAAACAAAAAAATGTTATTGTATTCACTTGCACTTCATACTTGCATGTACATACACACTAACATACATACATACACACTTACATGTGCACATTTCTATATTCATGTGCACACATACAACATATACATAGATATGTGAGTGTACACTTACATTGAGTAAATTTTGCAAACAAAATATGTTCGTAACATGTTATCCTTATTTTGAATAAGTAATCCCAGGTATGTTGTCATTGTTTTCACAGCGGACAAGCATGGTAGGAAATTGAAAGCCAAGGACATGGAACAGTGGTAGCATAAATGATACAGTTTCTCTAGGTGTGCAGTTAACAGAACAAGTGGATGCAAATCAAGAATCTATTACACAACAAGATTCTGTTGTGGATCGCATGGCAGGAAAGAGAAACACATGGAGAGTTAAGAGGGGTATAAGAACTATTAGAGTTACTCCAAGTGTGCACTACATAGAACAAGTCGATGTACATCAATAATTTGTTTCTATTCCTATTGGAAATGTACAAGTGGATGCAACAACAGGTAGTGGAGTGGAGGTTAACACAAGTAACATTTTCCATCCACCCCCATTATCAAAGTGGACACAAGAGAACATGGAGGTTGTTTTTACAAGCATAGAAAATGGTGATTTCAATTAGGGGAGCAGAAAAGAAGTGGAACATTAATGCAGGAGCATCCTAGAGTAGTTGGCAATCATGTGTCACCAAAAATATGTTTTGTTTGATTTATGTTTTAGTAGTAAACTCGGTTGGAGACCTGAGGTGCTCGGTCACTTTGGTGGTAGTTCTCAGGAGGAAGATGTATTGCTTCACTATTGAACATGGTGACTAGACTCGGTGGTGCTCGATGTTGTTGTTTTTGGTGATATTCTACTGAGTACACTACTCGGTGGTAGTTGCTCAATGTGTGCATCATGGTAGTGTCTTGCTCGGTAGTATATTACTCGGTGGTGGATTTCTTCTCGGTTGTGTCTTTCACTGAGTAGTCTGGCTCTCGGTGTGTTTGTTTACCGACTGGTTTTTGGGGTTCACCAACTTGTGTTTAAGGATTGGGAGGACATTGGAGATTGCATTCACGATTAAAGGGGGTTATTGGGATTGTGTTGAGTTCTGAGGAGTACAGATTTAATGCATTGGATATTGTGTTGACCTAAATCTATGTTGGTGCATTCTTCTATGTATTTTGTTATTTGCAGCTGACTGGTGCATTTAATATCTATTCATTGTAGAGTGTATGGCCGACGGGGCCATTTAATTATTTTTTACAAGCTGACTTGTGGTTGTGCTATATAAAAGAGAGTCTAGGTTGATGTTTAGAGTGTGTGAGATGGAGAGAGAGAGGCATGGAAAGATAGATAGATGATAGAAGAGTAAGATAATAAGTTGAAAGATTGTAAGTTGTTGCAGATAGCTGTAAGTGGGTAGATAGAGATTGCAGATTTCTTGGTGGCTTGCGAGCACAAGTTCAGATCTGGTTTCTTCCACTTAGCTATAGAGTAGATTGATAAGGTTGGATCCTGCTAGATCTTGTTGAATATTTTGATGTAATTGGCCCTAATCTGGAAGGCCTTACAGCTCGGCATGTTGCATGTAATTGGAATTTTGAGATAATATAAGTTTATATTGATATATCTTGTGTTGTGTTTTTTTTTATGTGTGTTCTTATTGTTGGCTGCAAGTTTGGACAGTCCTTTATTGGATCCTTCAAGCTTGACTGCATCAAGTGGTGTGGCTTGCCAACACAAGTTCAGATCTAGTTTCTTCCACTTAGCTATAGGGTAGATGGATAAGGTTGGATCCTGCGAGATATTGTTGAATCTGTTGATGTAATTGGCCCTAATCGGGAAGGCCTTACAGCTCAGCATGTTGCATGTAATTGGAATTCTGAGATAATATAAGTTGATATTGATATATCTTCTGTTGTGTTGTTTCTTCTATGTGTTCTTTTTATTGGCTGCAAGTTTGGACAGACCTTTATTGGATCCTCTGACCTTGACTGCATCAATTGGTATCAGAGATGCTGGTTTGTTTCTTATGGAGCTTAGGGTTTCCAAAGATCTGGAGAGATGCCTCCGAGAAGATTGGACCCTAGGGCGATTGTAGATCTTTCTAAGGAGGTGGAAGCGAGGATAAAAAAAGATTCAGATCTAAAATGATGACGATGAATAATGAAATCATAGAAGGTATCAGAAATGTTGGATTACATAGAGGTCCAAGAACAGATGATGGTTATGAATAATTTGATGAAGATTTTGAAGTTGCTAGATCTAGTGGAGATGACAGAGCTGATCAAATAGAGAGATCTGGAGGAAATAGATATGATAGGTTTTGTTAGCACTGTAAGAGTCTGAAAGCAATTTTGGTCTAAGTCATGAAAACTTTGCTATTTCTTGCCCTGTCCCCAAGCCTTAATTTCAAATTTTCTAGCTGTTGAGAAAAAAAACCTAAACCCTAATTGGCTCATTCTATTTTGAAGTTACTTTTCATAAGCTGCTTAATTCTAATAGCCCATGTGTGCTTTATCATGTTTAAGTCTATCTCTTAGTTGTGTAACCGAGATTGAATATTCTTTTCTATCTAGCGACTTGGCACAGGCTCTTATCTCCTAATCTCAAAATGATATGGAATATGATTTTTCTGTCTGGAGATTTCACATGCATCGTTGATCTTGATGTTGATCTTGTGGCTTGCGCATAATCTCTGAACAAACCATGAGTCAAGCTTTTCTTTCCCCGACTTTGAGACTCAGTTTTCATGTGATCTCTAGATAGACCCAAGGTCAAGGCAGAGTTACTTTTTCTCTTTTGTTGCATGATCTTGTAATGTACCTATGGTTAAGTTGTTGGAGATTTGATTATGAACAGTTGATTAATTGTATGTTTGTCATTGATGACAACATATAATACACAGCAGTACTTCTATATGTACTTATCCATATGATGACATGAAGACTTGTGTGGATAGATACATGTTTTTGACATGTTTATTATGTTATGTTCATACACGCAAACCTAGATATGATGTTTCAGTAAAGATATGTAATTCTATTATTGACGGTTACAGTTCTGGAGGAATAACGGTTTAAGGCCGACGTATGTAACGTGTTTCTGGAGTTGCGCTTATCATCAAGATATGCATGTGTATATTCATGATTAGTTACGATTTTTTGATATTACTCTAAAGGTGCCAAATGTATTTCAAGAAGATTGTAAAGTTATGGTTAAATTGGTGAAGCCGATTTAGTGAAGCGACGCGTCTATTCAGTTTATACTTGCACGGTTGTAATTATGCTTGTGCGCTTAGTAGAGCCAACAAGGATGTTATGAAGAGTTGTCTTACAGGTCCCATGATCTCATACTTTGAGAATGTACTTATAGAAGGTCATTTGAGAAGAGAAGAGTTGCGAAAGCTAGAGATAAGAAAAGTAGAGCTTAGTGTTAAAGCAGCAGAGCTATATTTATCATATGTTGATAATACAGATATTGAAGTTGAAGCTTTTAGAACACAGATAAGATTGTTGTAGTGCTTTATAAGAGGTTGAAGCATCAGCGCACAAAAGGAACTGATCAGACAAGCAGTGTCACAAACAACAGTTCACCTTGTTGATACAGTGTGTATCAAATAACCAGAAGGTTGTAGCCTTCACCACTTGGACAGTGAGTCCACCACCCCTAATAGGGTTATTGTAAAAGACTCCTAACAAGGTCAGACCCTTAACTAGGTCACTATACTACTGCATTGTAATGAACAACTCCTAATAGGGTTGAAATATCTTTTAATAGGGATTACTATAAACAGTATAGTTCTTTGTGGGCACTAATTCCCACTGGGGTTTTTACCATTTGGTTTCCCTGTAACCAAATTGATGTGTTGTGTAATGTGTTATCTGAATGCGCATTTAATTTATATCAATCTGGATTAATAGGTACAAAATATTTAAAGTTTCTAATAACTGATTCACCCCCCCTCTCAGTTATCCGTGAAGTATTCTAACATAAGTGATATGTTTCGAGATTTAACAAGGATCATCGATCTTTCCAGAAATATGTGGTTCGCGCTAGATCTTGGAAGGAAATGGCCAAGTACAAATGTTTTCTGAGACTTAGCATAGGGCGTAGATCTCATTTTGATAATGTGGTTGGTGCTTAATATCGCAATGAATTGATGATGTCATGATATGTCTCAAGATTAAGCACGAGCCATACATATTGTTTAGATTGTGTGCTTGGCGTGAGATCTCGGTACGAACTCAAGGGTTAAGAAATGGTCTTGTGACTTTGAGATCTCTTTAGTCACGTGATCTCGCAATGGACCAAATATTTAAGCATGTTTTATTTCAAGGCTGAGTCAGGTTTTTAGAGATTTGACATGGTGTTGCCACATGTTTCCAAGGATTGCTCAATCTGAGGGCTTGTGCTAAATCTTTGAATGTAACCAAAGTTGAAGAATTTATCTAGCGACTTGGAGATTTTCCTTGGTCGCATAATCTCTAAATGGAGTATGATTCAAGATAAACTGAGGTGTCATTTGCATGGAAAGGGTCAAAACCATTGATGCAGATCAAGATCTAGGGCTGGCACATGATCTTGCAAGGAAATGGGAAAGTGTAGAAAGATTAAGAAACTTAACATGGACCATTGATCAAGATCTAATCCAGTGGCTTGTGCGTAGTCTCAAAATAAACTCAAGGGTTAAAGAATCATTCAAATACTTTGAGATTCCTTTAGTTGCGTAATCTCAGAATGAAACCAAGGTAAAGACATGTTTGGTCAGGTTAAAATCAATACTTTAATGATGCCTTTAGTCATGTGATCTCCAGATTTGACCAAAGATAGAGGTTAACTATCTAAGTTTGAGATTTTCCTTTAGTCGTGTGATCTCCAGATTTGACCAAAGGTAGATGTTAACTATCTGAGTTTGATATTTTCTTTTAGTCATGCAATCTCCAGATGAATTAAGTTATGATAAGGTTAAAAGATGAGTTGATATGGAAGGGACCTGAGTCATTGATGTGGATTTGATCAAGTGGTTCATGTTTAATATCACAAAGAAATAGTCAAGTACAGATATATCTCAAGACTTGGCATAGGTTGTCGATGTAGAGAAGATCTAGTGATGTGCACGTGATCTCAGAGAAAACCCGAGGTTAAGTAAAGCTGTCAATAACTTAGAGATTACAAGTCATGCAATCTCCAGATAAAGCCAGGGTTAATGTATAGGTTAAAGACCAGTTATAGGCTGAGGAAAAAGATGAGTTAAAGAACAGTAATGTCAGATTTGATCTAGTGGACAACATAAAGACTCGATGAAAATTTGCTTGAGATATAATGATCAAGGCATCACACTTGTTTGACAAGTGGATTGCCTAGTCAGCACAGGTCAGAGGACGGTAGATATTTCTCAGAGCCAGTAAAAAAGTGCCATGTGGATATCAAAGGGACCAAGGTTTCCAAGTTGTTTGTGTGGTTGGTGTAATGCCTTATGAAGAAGATGTGCATGATCTAACCATTGAGGCATTGCGCCTGAAGGCCACATGTCCCCGGTGGGTCCAGAGAAATGCCAAGGTAATGAAGTAAAAACTAATCAAGTGGGTTTTGATCTGAAGGTGAGTGTAAAGGCTTAAAGAAAAGGTAATCAAGATCTATCCATTAAGGCATTGTGCCTTGTTGTTGCGTGTCCAATATGATTCTGAGCCCGGGTAACCTAAAGAAGATCAACAGATATATTTTAAAACTATGATAAAACTTGATCTCGATCGTCCAAGTCATTTTTCATGCCACCTGTGACTGTTGTAATGAATTTTCAAATATTTAAACATTTCTCAGTGGATTTGTCAGGGTGGTGGACTCATATCTTTGATATAGAGCTATTAATGAATCAATTTGATCTTTTGGGTCAACATTGCACAGATGTTGAAGGGTGTAGGGATTGAAATCTGGTATAGAGATATGCATTTATGTCTAGAGTTGACAGATAGAGGTTTCTAGATCAGAGAATAAATGCATATAGTGGCGTTGGTCTCTTCTGCATTTATGTTCAGCTGCTCTCCACATTATGCCATGGAATTTCTTGCACCTCAGGGTACTATGCTCACATCTATGGACTAGGGTAATCAATTTCAGATCGGATTGCACAAAATAAAGAGAGATATGGTTTTAACTTGACAATCAAAATTAAATGCTTAAAATTATTGGTTTTAAACCCTAACCCTAAATGGTCTGAAGCTTGTAGCATTCTTGTTCCTATAAAAGAATATTCAAGACCATTTAGTGATGGATGGAATTTTATGTCACAGCAAGGCTTGTAAGCTCTGCATGTTAAATTAAGATTATATGTGGTCTTTTGGCTCTAATTTTTCATGTTTAGATGTTTTATCAATAATATTTGTTTGTATTTTCTTGCATTTTGTGAATTCTTATTGAATTGTAATGTCTTCAATTTGGTCTCTTGTACTCATTTGGGTTGACTGTTAAGGACTTTCAATCCATCACTCTGTAAGGAAGAGGGTCTAATTACTTTAGGGTTTTCTTTTAGAGAGAATTAAACATCCTTAAACAATTTCGGTGAGTAAAGGATTGAAGTGAATTGGATGATTACATCTACTTTTAGGAAGTGTGAATTGAGTATGTAAGGCATAGTCAAGTTCAGTGATCATTTGCATGATTTATATTTGATGAATGTTGTTGTTTAAGATTCTTTGCATTTAGAGTGACTCCATACCCACTAGATAGGGCATTGGTCTGACATGTTATATTTGTGGTTCTCATCCAATTTTATAAAAACTATTACAATTTACTAGTTTTATACTACATCCACTATTCTTGCCTTCTTATAAAGTTGTTATAGTTTGAGAGGCAAAAGCTAGGTAATAGCCACCTGAGTTTGTTGAGCTCAAAGTGTAGAAGGTTTTAGGACCTTGTTGAATGTTGCTTCTTCTTTTTGTTGAATCAGTGCATGGGTCTCTAGATCAGAAACATACTTGAGCCGTAGGTATACCAAGATCAACAAGAAAAGGAACTAACAGAAATGGAGACTCTACTGGGGACTTAACACAAAAGAATTTTGAAGGCTTATCAAATCAGGGTGAAAATTAACCCATCCACTGGAGACTAAGAGATAAGTTCTTTTCATAAGTTTTCTTTAAATATTTGCAAAATAATAGAGGTGATGTCTCCTATTTTAAAATCCCAAGTTGTTATTGGGTGGCAACTCCAAATCTGGTTAGCTAGTGTTTCAGATAAAAAGTATAGTTTTGTATTACATCTTGTTGATCAAGATATAAGAAAATATGAGAAACACCAGAGCATACATGAAAGATCATCTAGACGTTGAATTAGAGACTGGGCTTTCTAAGCCTGCTAAAAGAAATTTGTCAAGAAGAATTGAATCCACAAGTGGAAGTTCTTGGAAACCTAAGGTGTCAAGGGTTAGTCATCCTTTGGATACTATCCCAAAGAGAATTAATACTCCTCCCTGTCCTAAATCATATGGTGTTGGTTTCTTTGACAACATGTTTGATACTCCTATCTAAGAAGATATATCTCAACAAAAGGTTGTGACTCAAGTTCAGTATAGAAAAGATGGTGAAAGAAGAAACAATAGAGATTCCAGACCTAGACATGTTTCAAACATTGAAACCTCTTCCCAAAATACAAGAAATAACCCATTTCTACAAGATGATCCTTATAAGGAAGCAATAAACCAAAGAGAAGTAGACCTTATAAATCTTGAATATTCTACAAATTTTGATATTACTTTTCCTAATCCTAGTCTAATTTTTGGTAGTAATGATGCTTTGAGAAGAGAAATACAAGAACAAATGATTCTAAGGAAAAGATTAGAAAAATAAAAAGAGAGTGAGGTTATGGAAGTTGTGATTGAGAATGGGGACTTACAAAGAAAGTTGGCACAACTTAAATTGATGAATCAAGGTGTGGGTCAGAGCTATAAGTCGGGGTTGAATAAGGAGATCTTTGGTGATATGTGTTAGGAATAAGGTGTCTCAACCTTGGATAATTCCTATTCTTATTTTTTGTTTTGTAAAATGTATTTTCTTGCAAATAATGTAATTAAGTGTGAGTGTACATGTCTAGTTGGCATGTTGATGTGTC
>MU217162.1:608428-619532 GCA_018584345.1 Thuja plicata | reverse complement strand
CAACCTTGGATAATTCCTATTCTTATTATTTGTTTTGTAAAATGTATTTTCTTGCAAATAATGTAATTAAGTGTGAGTGTACATGTCTATTTGGCATGTTGATGTGTCACTCCACTTGATGTGTCAGAATCTTGAATTGTGTGTAAGGAGATCATGGCTGAAATGATTATGAAGGATTCCTATGACACGTAAGAGCTATTTGTAGGAGATTTCAATGACAGGTGAAGACATGTAAGACATGTGGCAACTAATAAAGTTGAGTACTTTACACTCTTTCTCCTTTGTTCCCAACTATGGGGTTCGGGGCATCACCCGAAAAAAATTTTAGGGTTCCTATTTTCTCAGAGAATGGTAAAACCCTAATATGGCTATCCTTGGAAGTTTCCCTAAAAAGGAAAGCGTGTGATATAAGTGTTTTTTAGGGTTAGAGGAAAGGATACGAAAAGAGTGTATTGTTGGTATGATCTAGTGCTACTGGATTTATCTTAGAGTGTCGATTGTCTCCTGAAAGAACTTGCATTGCAAGTGTGTTGTAACCGTTGTGTTGAAGATAATACATTGTGCAGGTTTTGGAGTGCTAGGGTTTTTTACTGAAAGGTTTTCCCCAGGGTAAATCATTGTGTCATTCTATATTTTTTGTATGCATGGTATGTGGCTGCAAGATCATTGTTAAAGTAGTTAACGAATCTAAAATTGTAAGGATTTAAAATAATTTGCACAATACTTTCCTATAGAGATTAGTGTAGGAAGTTATTTCCGCACCTGAATTTCCTTACAATATGGATGTCAAAAGGAAGGAATATCAAGAGTGGGAGAGACATTCAAATAGAAGACAGATGGAGGAAGAGCCTATGTTCAGACAAATCATTGATTGGGAAAATGAAAGGTCTTCAGGGCCTAAGCCTCCTTTACAAGATCCTCCTTCAAACAATGCAAGTAACCCTAAATTAGACAAAGGTAAATAGAAGGTTACTAGTATACACATTGGTGAGCCCAAACCTATAGTGGAGGTATCTTAGGGTATATCTCTATTGGACATAGAGCTAGAAAGAGATATAAAAGTAAAGGATGATATTGCCAAACAATTGGAAAAGTTTTAATTAGATGTTGTTGCTGCAGAAATGAAGAAGAAAATTGCTTTCCTTCAGTCTACTACAAATCAAAAGATAGTCAATACTACTACTAATACTCCGAGTAGTAGTGGATTAGGTCCTAAGGTGCAAGCAACAAATACTAATACCAAGGGATCTAGTTCACTTCAGGGTGCAGCAAATCAGGGCCAAGGTCTTGGTACAAGTGGCCAAAATTAGGTACCTAGTTTTCAGAGGAGACCCATGCATTTGGAGACATATAGACAATTATATTTTGATGGTATTCCAGGCCAGCCAAATGTCATTCCAAATGAAATAAGGGATAAACTCCCTAAATTTAGTGTAAATAATGTAATAATTGGTGAATAGCACCTAAAATCTTTCTCTGACAAGATGAATGACTATGAAATTAAGCATGAGGATATTGTTATGAAATTATTTGTACAATCCTTAATTGAATATGACAGAGATTGGTACCGTGGCCTTGAAAATGGGAGCATGAGTTCATGGAGTGAATTTACACAATGCTTCAAGGAACAATATGGTGATCAGGTAAATTCTGGCTATATGTTGAATGAATTCAATAACATCAAGAAGTTTCAAAATGAAACTGTCTCTGGATTCAATAGTAGATTCTAGAAGGCCATGCATAAATTATTCCAAGTGTTGAGGTTAGATGAAAATGTATGTCTTACCACATATTGCATTGCCTTGGATAGTAAGATTTCCTATCTTGTGAGGAATAAGAACCCATGTACATTAAGGGATGCTTTCAAGATGGCAGTAAACATTGAAAGTAATAGAAGGGCATCAGGTAAACTTGGGAAAAGAGATGATGGTAGGTTATGGAAAGACTCTAAGGGTCAATCTAGTAAGTTTCCCAAGGAAGAAAATAAAAATGATAAATTTGATAAACTAGTCTCTGCAATCAAGGACCTAACTACTAAAGTAGATAAAAATGAGAGAGTTTTTCAGGGTAACAAACAACAAAATCAGAGGTCTGAGAAGCCTTACATATTGCAAGACATGCCCTATAAAACAAATTGGAAGGATGGTAAACCTCTGTCAGATGGGTCAAGTAATAAAGGTACTCCTAATCAATTAAAGAGAAATAATGTACATAATGTAGAGAGTATTTATTGGTGTGTTCCCTACAATATGCCATATTCTCCTCTTGAATGTGCAGCTGCCCAAGATTCGGCAGGGTCTGCTGAGAATGAAGATGGCCAGAGTGATCAGGAGGAGGAGGTACCTAAATTCAATATGTTCATGACCTACCCTCAATAGGATAGTAGAGAAAATTATACCATAAATGTTTCTAATTCAAAGGATGAACATACGCAACTAAGAAGACCTAGTGATGAAGAAGTAAGATCTCTCACTATTGTTGCAATTTCTCAAGCTAGGAGTGCTTATAACTTAAGAAATAGAAAAATGGATAAGGATCAAGGAAGCCCTGGTTCATTTTTTATAAAGGAAATTCCTAATGAACCCCCAATCCAAAATAAGGATAAAATTCAGGTGAAAAGCAAGGATACTCCCATTGTTGTTCAAGGAGTAGAGAAATCGAAAGAAAGCAAGGGTAAAGTTTCTATTGGAGATGTTTTTATTTTTCCTTCTTTTGACATGAAACATACTCTATCTCAAATGAAGGTTTCAGTACCTTTACTTGAGATGCTAAAGGTCAAGGAGCACAGAGAGGAAGCCTTCTCTTTGCTCAAAGATATAATAGATGATGTTGTTCCTACCACAAAGACTATCAAGAAAAAGGAGTTGATGAGGAGCATGAGACTCCTAAAATCTATGTAGGAAACATTATTACTTAGGAGCCATCTCAAGTTGATCCTTTTTATGTCATATTGCTGGTGAATGACCAGTTGATAAGAAATTGTATGATAGATTCTGGTGCAGCAGCAAATGTGATGCCATATGGTGTTATGAAGGAATTGGGCTTAAAATTTTATACATCTTTTGGAAGATGTTTTTCTATGGACAACTGGGAGGTACCTATGGTTGTAACCTTAAAGGGCACTGAAGTGAAGATTGTTTTTTTTCCTGAGGTTACTTTTAAAATGGATGTGGTTGTGGTTGTGGTTGATACACCACCACATTATGGTATGTTATTGTCTAGATAGTGGGCAGAAATAGTTGGAGAACATTTGCAATTGGACTTGTCACATGATACTATCCCTATAAATGGGAGTGATATTAAATTTTATAGGGAACCAAGAGCTCCAGTGATAATTGAAAGGATGTATCCTAAGGATCTCAATTATTTTATTGATGTTGATATGGAAAGTTTTAGAATGGAGCAAGATGGCTCTAAAGTTAAAAACCAAGACCCAATTGTGAAGGAGTCACAATCACACCCTAATAAGATATGAAAGATGTACTTTGATGGTGTATGTTCCAAGGAAGGATAAGAAGTTGGTATTGCTTTAATATCTCCATCAAGTACCACATTTAAGTATTCATTCCTATTAGCTTTACAATACACAAATAATACTGCAGAATATGAGGCATTGTTATTGGGCTTAAAGGTTGCCATAAAACATGGCATAAAATTGTTAAGAGTATTTGGGGACTCTGAATTAGTTGTTTCCCAAATTAGATTCCTATATGCTGCTAAAAATGATAGATTAAAATTGTACAAACATGCAGTATGGGATAAGATTGAGTTCTTTGATGCTTTCTAAATAGAGTGGATAAAGAGATCTAAAATCATTATGGCTGGTTTCTTAGTGAATGTAGCCATAAAGAATAATGATATAACTTTGGTTGGGATCTCTACTATTGAAACCAAGATTAGAAATGCAATTCCTGATAATGTATATAGTTGGCAAGTTTTTGAAGATGACAAGGATATTCTTCGGTTCATTCAATGCTTGGATGATTATGAAGGTCAGAAAATTGATTGCAATGCTTTAGTTGAAACCATAGATAACAAGAAAACTATTTTTGGGATTGAAGTGGTTCAGTTGCCAACAAATGTTATACCTAAGGGTTTGGTTCAACTAGAGGGAATTTTTAGTGACAATGATGGTCACTTTCTTAAGAGATATGATGCCAAAATGGATAGCGTTGAAGAAGTGAATTTAGGGTCAGAGACTGTCCCTAAAATGGTATACATAGGGAAGAATTTAGCCCCCCACATCAGATAAAATTTGATCAACTTATTAAAGAAATACAAGCATGTTTTTGCTTGGTCTTATGAAGATCTTAAGGCATACAGGGAGGGTCTATTTTAGCATGAAATTCCTCTAAATCTTGATGTGAAACCTTTTAGACAAAAGAAAAGACCTATCAATGATTTTCTAGCATCGAATATGCAAGAAGAATTGATGAAACTCAGGGATGCCCAGATAACAAAACCAATTAGACATTCATCATGGGTGTCAAATCTTGTGCCTATAAGAAAAAAGAATGGAGATATCAGGCTTTTTGTTGACTTTAGAAACTTTAATGTGGCATCACTTAAAGATAATTATTCTTTGCCTAATATGGAGGCAATGCTACAAAGAGTTACAGGGTGTGACCTTCTATCTATAATGGATGCATTTCCTAGTTACAATCAGGTTTTAGCCAAGGAGTTAGAGAAATTCAAGACAACCTTTACTACCCCTTGGGGAACTTATGTTTATGTTAGAATTTCATTTGGTCTCATGAATGCAGGGACCACTTTTCAGAGAGAAATGGATGTTTCTTTCAAGGAATTATTAAATATAATTATGGTTTTCTATCAAGATGATCTTACTGCATATTCAAAAAGAGCTGAGGACCATTGCAGGCATCTTGAAAAGATATTTGGTAAGGATTTGGAGTTTTGAGTTTCTCTTAATCCAAACAAGTGTCATTTTGTTGTTTTAGGGGGAAAGTTGCTAGGGCATATAGTGTCCAAAGAAGGAGAGAGAATAGATCTAGAGAGGATTGAAGCTATTAATATGTTGACTCCTCCCAAGGACATTAAAGGTGTCCAATCTTTCTTGGGAAAAATAAATTTTGTAAGAAGTTTCATTGTTAATTTTGCAGAGATCATAAAACCTATTGCCAAGTTGTTAAAGATAGATTTTAAATATGCTTGGAGTCCAAAAGCTCAACAAGATTTTGAGAAAATTAAATTGGTTATTCAGGAAGCACCAGGTTTAAAATATCCTAATTAGGAGTTGCCTTTTTCTATTTTTCTCATTTGCTTCATTCCATACCATTGTTGCAGTGTTGTTACAAAAGGACAAGGAGGGATTTCAGCATCCAATTGCATTTTTCAGAAAATCCTTGCATGCAGCTGAGTTGAATTATGAAATTATGGAGAAGAAAGCTTATGCCTTAGTCAAGGAAGTCAAGGCTTTTAGGCCTTATTTAGTATGTGCTAATGTGGTTTCTCATGTGCCTCATGCCATAGTCAAGGATATTTTGTCTCAAAGTGAGGTCACTGGAAAGAGGTGTAGATAGATCAACATAATACAAGAATTTGATCTAGAGATCCATATTACCAAATTAGTTAAAGGCTTGGGACTTGCAAAGCTCATGACAGATTCAAACATGGAGCTTACCCAAGTAAATAATGTACAAGCAAATGAAATACCAACTAGTATTGAGATGCAACCATGGTATGCTAATATTGTTTATTTTTTGAAGAAAAATAAATGTCCTAAGGACATGACATAGAATGAAAGAAGGGCTCTCAGACTTAAGAGTCAGAAGTATGTACTAATACAGGGAGACTTATATTGGAAAAATAGATATGGAATTCTTTTGTTTTGTCTTGATAAGACTTAGTTTGAGAAGGTATTAACAGAGATAAATAGTGGTGTTTGTGGAGGCTACTATTTAACATAGACAACTGCACACAAGATACTTAGAGTTGGTTGTTATTGGCCTTGTTTGTTCAAGGATGCTTATCAGTTTGTGCAGAGGTGTGAGGCTTGTCAAATATTTTCAAAGAAGCTAGTGTATTCAAGGACTTTGCCTTTGAATCCAATTTCAGAGGAAGTCCCTTTTGCCCAATGAGGCATTGATTTTATTAGTGAATTTTTAGAGAAGTCTAGTGGGGGTCACAATTGGATCCTTGTTGCCATAGACTATTTCACAAAATGGGTTGAGGCTATACCAACCAAGAGGGCAACTAGCAAGGTGGTCATTGATTTTATAATAGATAATATTTTGACTAGGTTTGGTGTGCCCAGCAAGCTAGTAATGGATAATGTTGTATGCTTTAGGTCTGAAGATTTCATAGAATTTTGTGAATAGTATGGTATTATGATCTCCTATTCTTCACCATATCATCCACTACAGGAAAATGGGGAAGCAGAATCCAAAAATAAGAGCATCATGAACATTATCAAAAGAACACTTGAAAAGAATAAGAAATCTTGGAATTCAAAGCTTAAATTGTCTTTGTGGGCTGATAGGGTAACAATGAAAAGAGCTATAGGTGTATCACCTTTTGAACTAGTTTATGGAACACAAGCTAGGTTTTCATTAAACAATATGTTATGAGTTTGAAACTTCATCCAAGATGAGGACATAGAAGTAACTAAGCCAATGTAGAACTAGATGAGATCATAAATGAAGCAAAATTGCAGAATCAGAAGATCCAATAGCAGTCCAAGTATTTATTTGATAAGAGAGCATCAAAAATAAATTTTTGGGTGAATGACATGGTGCTTCAATGGAATGTGAGGATTAAGGATAATGGAAAACATGGCAAGTTTGAGTTTTTATGGTTAGGACCATTTGTTGTGAAAGAGTTACATGGAAAATATTCCTACTTCCTGCAAAGTCGTACTGGTGAGATACAGGCTCTACCTGTGCATGGGAAGTTTTTAAATCTATTATTTTCCTGAGTTTTTGGTCATGCACACTGTTGTATATATTTGTAAATATTTTCCTACTTTCTTTTCTCCTATTTAGATTTGTCTGTTGTGGCTTTTCATTTCTTTTAGTTTGTCTGCTCTTCCCAGAGTGTTGGTTTTCTAGTGTTGAACTTGCGTTCAACCTTCCCCAGTCAGAGCCTACGTTAGTACTATAAAATTCTACAAGAAATTTTGGTCTAAGTCATGAAAACTTTGCTATTTCTTTCCCTGTCCCCAAGCCTTAATTTAAAATTTTCTAGTCATTGAGAAAAAAACCCTAAACCCTTCAAGGATCATTGTTGCAGTTCATAGAACTAGATGAGATCATAAATAAAGAAAAATTGCAAATTCAGAAGATCCAATAGCAGTCCAAAAAGTTTTGGGTCAATGACATGGTGCTTCAATAGAATGTGAGGATTAAGGATAATGGAAAACATGGCAAGTTTGAGTCTTTATGGTTAGGACCATTTGTTGTGAAATAGTTACATGGAAAAGATTCCTACTTCTTGCAAAGTCCTACTGGTGATATACAGGATCTACCTGTGCATGGGAAGTTCTTAAAGCCATTCATTTCCTGAGTTTTTTCTCATGCACACTGCTGTATATATTTGTAAATATTTTCCTATTTTCTTTTCTCCTATTTAGGTTTGTCTGTTGTGGATTTTCATTTTTTTTAGTTTGTCTACTCTTCCTAGAGTGTTGGTTTTCTAATGTTGAACTTTCTTTCAACCTTCCCCAGTCAGAGCCTATGTTAGTACTATAAAATTTTGCAAGCAATTTTGGTCTAAGTCATGAAAAAATTGCTATTTCTTGCCCTGTCCCCAAGCCTTAATTTCAAATTTTCTAGTTGTTGAGAGAAAAACCCTAAACCCTTCAAGGATCATTCTATTTTGGAGTTACTTTTCATAATCCACTTAATTCTAATATCCCATGTGTGCTTTATCATGTTTAAGTCTATATCTTAGTCACGTAACTGAGATCGAATATTATTTTCTATCTAGCGACTTGGCGCAGGTTCTTATCTCCTAATCTCAAAATGATATGGAATATGTTTTTTCTGTCTTGAGATTTCATGCGCATCATTGATCTTGATGATGATCCTGTAGCTTGCACATAATCTCTGAAATAAACATGAGTCAAGCTTTTCTTTTCGCGACTTCGAGACTCAGTTGTCGCATGACCTCCAAATAGACCCGAGGTCAAAGCAGAATTACTTTTTCTCTTTGGTTATGTGATCTTGTAATGTAACTATGGTTAAGTTATATTTTTTGAGATTTAATAAGGATCGTCGATCTTTCCATAGATATGTGGTTTCCGCTAGATCTCGAAAGGAAATGGCCAAGTACAAATGTTTTTCGAGACTTACCGCAAGGTGTAGATCTTATTTTGATCATGTGTCTAGTGCTTAATATTACAATGAATTGATGATGTTATGATATGTCTTGAGATCTAGTGCGGTTCATAGATCTTGTTTAGATCATGTGCTTGGCATGAGATCTTGGGATGAACTCAAGGTTTAAGAAATGTTCTCACAACTTGGGAATCTCTTTAGTCACATGATCTCGCAATGGACCAGAGTTCAAGCATGTTTTGTTTCAAGGTTGAGTTAGGTTTTTAGAGATTTGACATGGTGTTTCCATGTGTTTCCAAGGATAGCTAAATCTGAGGGCTTGCGCTAAATCTCCAAACGTAACCAAAGTTGACGAATTTATCTAGCGACTTGGAGATTTTCCTTGGTCACGTAATCTCTAAATGGAGTATGAGTCAAGATAAATTGAGGTGGATTTTGCACGGAAAGGATCAAAATCATTTATGTATATAAATATCTAGGGATGGCAAGTGATCTTGCAAGGAAATGAGCAAGTACAAAAATATTAAGAGACTTAACGTGGACCATTGATCAAGATCTAATATTGTGGCTTGCATGTAGTCTCAAAATAAACTCAAGGGTTAAAGAATCATTCAAAGACTTTGAGATTCCTTCAGTCGTGCAATCTCAGAATCAAACCAGGGTAAAGACATGTATGTTCATGTTAAAATCAGTACTTTAATGATGTCTTTAGTCATGTGATCTCCAGATTTGACCAAAGGTAGAGGTTAACTATCTGAGTTTGAGATTTTCCTTTAGTCACGCAATCTCTAGATGACTTGAGTTATGATAAGGTTAAGAGGTGAGTTGATACAAAAGGGACTTGATTTGTTGATGTGGATTTGATCCAATGATTTATGTTTAATCTCATAAATAAATGGTCAAGTACAGATATATCTCGAGACTTGGCGCAGGCCATCGATGCAACAAAGATCTAGCGGTGTGCGCGTGATCTTAGAGAAAACCTGGGGTTAAGTAAAGTGTTTAGTGACTTAGATATTACATAGTCATGCAATCTCCAGATAAAGCTAGGAATTATGTAGGTTAAAGACTAGTTAAAGGTCAAGGAAAAAGATGAGTTAAAGATCAGTCATGTCAGATTTGATCCAGTCGACAGCGTAAAGCCTCAATGAAAATTTTCTTGAGATCTAATGATCAAAGCATCACACCTATTTGACAAGTGGATTTCCTGGTCAGTACAGGTCAGAGGATAGCAGGGATTTCTCAGAATGAGTAGAAAAGTGCCATGTGGATATCATTGGGAAAAAGGTTGCTAAGCTATTCATGGGGCTGAAGTAAAAAGGGGAATAAAGGGCGGACAAGTTTGAGAGCATCGTGTGGTTGGCGTAATGGCTTATGAAGAAGATGTGCATGATCTAACCATTGAGGCATTGCACCTGAAGGCCACATGTCCCTGGTGGGTCCAGAGAAACACCAAGGTAATGAAGTAAATACTGATCAAGTGGGTTTTGATCTGACGGTGGGCATAAAGGCTTAAAGAAAAGGTAATCGAGATCTATCCATTAAGGCATTGCACCTTGCTGCCGCGTGTCCAATCTGATTCTGAGCCCGGGTAACCTAAAGAAGATCAAAGGATATGTTTTAAAACTGTGATAAAACTTTATCTTGACCATCCAATTCATTTCCTACGCCACCTCTAACCATTGTAACAAAATTTCAAATATTTAAATGTTTCTTAGTGGATTTTTCATAGCGACGGACTCAGATCTTTGATACATAGCTATTAACGAATTGATCTGATCTTTTGGGTCGACATTGCATAGATGTTGAATGACATAGGGATTGAAATATGGTATAGAGAGATGCATTTATGTCCAGAGTTACAGATAGAGGTTTCTAGATCAAAGGATAAATACATATAGTGGCACTGGTCTCTTCTGGATTTATGTTCATCTACTCTCCATGTTATGCCATGGAATTTCTTGCACCTCAAGGTACTGCGCTCACATCTATGGACTAGGGTAATAAATTTTAGATCAAATTTGCATAGAATGAAGAGAGATAGGGTTTCAACTTGACAGTCAAATTAAATGCTTGACATGATTGGTTGTAAACCCTAACCCTAAATGGTCTGAAGCTTGTAGCATTCTTGTTCCTATAAAATAATATTCAAGACCATTTAGTGATGGGTGGAATTTTATGCCACAACAAGAGTTGTAAGCTCTCCATGTTAAATTAAGACTATCAGTGGTCTTTTGGCTCTGATTTTTCATGTTTTGATGTTTTATCAATAAGATTTGTCTATATTTCCTTTCATTTTGTGAATTCGTATTGAATTGTAATGTCTTCAGTTTGGTCTCTTATACTCATTTGGGTTGATTGTTAAGGACTTTCAATCCATCACTCTGTAAGGCAGAGGGTCTAATTGCTTTAGGGTTTTCTTTTAGAGAGAATTAAACATCCTTAAAAAATTTCAGTGAGTAAAGGACTGAAGTGAATTGGATGAGTACATCTACTTTTAGGAAGTGTGAATTGAGTATGTAAGGCATAGTAAAGTTCAGTGATCATTTGCAGGATTTATATTTGATGAATGTTGTTGTTTAAGAGTCTTTGCATTTGAAGTGACTCCATACCCACTGGATAGGGCACTGGTCTTGTTAGCTATTTTTCCCTGACCTTGTCAAAGAAAAGGCTAATTAACGACGATCAAACAAATCCTCCTACACTTCGAGCTCAAAGGCTCAGGCAGGTGTACCTGTTGGATTCACTTCTTTCAGTGAATCAGGGGATGGATTCCTGCCCATCACACTTGATATAATAATCATTCACAG
>MU217162.1:542869-599770 GCA_018584345.1 Thuja plicata | reverse complement strand
GGTTGCTAGGGTTTTTTCAAGGTTTTGACAATTTGGGCAAGGAATAAGCATGAAAACCTGAAAATTTGCAGAGTTGAAGCCAGACTGAACAAGAAGGGACTGAAATGGATAAGCCAAAACCAGAAAAGGGACAAGGAACCGGGAGAACCGCCAAATAAGAAATATTACCAACAGGTCTTACATGCTAGATTTGTGGTTCTCATCCAATTTTGTAAAAACTGTTACAATTTACTATTTTTGTAGTACATCCACTATTCTTGTCTGCTTATAAAGTCGTTATAGTTTGAGAGGCAGAAGATAGGTAATACCCACCTGAGTTTGTGGAGCTCAAAGTGTAGAAGTTTTTAGAACCTTGTTGAACATTGCTTCTTCTTTTTGTTGAATCAGTGCATGGGTATATAGAGGAACATACCTGAGCTGTAGGTATACCAAAATCAACAAGAAAAGGAACTAACAAGTTGCAGAGATCTGGAGCTCGGTTGAGTACAAACTACAAAATGTGGGTTTCCAATTTTTTAGGTATATTGAGACCCAAGGATCTAATTGATTGGATCAGTGAGTTAGAAGACTACTTTGAGTTGGAAGACATTGAAGATCCTCTTAGAGTGAGGTTGGCACATACTAAGTTAAACAAACATGTTTCTTTATGGTGGAAACAGTTACAGAGGGACCGAGAAGAAGGTGAAATTAAGATCAATCGGTGGAGGTTGATGGTGGAAAAGCTAAAAGCTAATTTCATTCCTTCTAACTATGAACTGGAGTTATTTAAGAAATCACAGAATCTGAAAAAGAAGGGGATGATTGTGGAAGATTATACCGAGGAGTTCTATAAGTTGATTATTTGTACTGGGCATAGAGAAATTTCTAAGGAAAAGGTGGTGAGGTATGTGTTGGTGCTCAAATCAACAAATTGGATTTCCTATGGACTTTCCAATCCAATGATGGGAAACCCAAGTGATTTGGCCAACTAACAAGTTTAACCTTGGGGAAAGGTTGAAACTCCTGCAATTCTAGCTCTATAGAACCAAGGCTGGTAGGCCTACACCTTAAACTTATCCTTAAGGCTTTTTATAGTAGATGATGAACACTTAAATCTCTCCTTTACAAGTATGGAAATTTACTTTGAAAGGAATCAAACTGTAATCAATTGTAAGATAAAACTACAAAATTGAATACTTTATGAGATTTGTAAAGAATGATTTGTAAAAATTGTGTATATATAAATGAATGAATTTTAGAATATATCAACAACATGAAACAATGAATCAAATGTCTATCTTCAATAACAATCAAATCAGTACCTATATCAACTTGGGCAATAGAGTCAATCCAACATTCAATCCTATGTAAAACTTTGCAAGATAGTATTCAACCATCAACTATCTGACTACTTTAGATACAGAGAAGATTAAGGTTTGTATTATATCCTTTTTAGTTCAAATGATTTTAACTCCTATGGTTGGGAGACCAGATGAACAATAAGCCAGAAACAAATTAAGTTATCACACACTTCCTGATATTCAAATAATGACATGAGACAATAACTCTTCTACATAAGCAACTCAAAGACAACAATTGAGATTCCTTCAATAATTGCAAAGGGATAATTGAATGAGAATTGAAAACTTGAGCCAATAGAGACTAAAAAACATTTATCTTTTATTGATTATCAAAAATAGATACATAATAATCCATGTTCAGTTGTGATCAAAACTAAAAACCTGACTGAAAATGATGAAAATATCACCAAAAACTGTCCAGACCCCCCGCATTGATCCTAGTATCCTTATTTATATAAAATCCAAAGGATGCATACAAGCTTTAGATCAACGCATCGGTTCATCTAACTAAACCTAATCCCTAAGATCAACAACTGAACAGCCACAATTACATTTAAGAATGACTTATCATCCTTCATAAATAGTTATCGACCAAAGAGATAATATTATCAAATAGTTTATTTATAATTTGTTATGAATCTCTGATATCTCTTTGAATTTTGCATGGTAAATTAATGGTCATTTTCATGCCTTTAGATCTTTCATCTTTCAATCTAGATCGCTTCATTTTCATTTTATTACCTGTGAAACCCTGCATGCAGACAATGTCGACGTATCAAATATTAATCAAAACCCTTAGTTGATGAAATAATAATATTAAAACATGTAAAGACAAATAAAATCCAAGTCATCTGATGCCACTTAGGCTTTTTTCCTTTTCATCACTGAGACACGTGTCATCCAATCGCACACTCGAAGCAAATAACAATCGCGCAATTTTTTTGTACGAGTGAACGTCGATCGTAGATCAGACGTGAACCACACCGTAGATCTTCTAACTTGCCTGGTCCTTTCATTAAACTCTAGTTCTCTTTCCAGCGACCTTGTGACTGCATAGTCTCCTTATCACTGAAAACTTCATTTAACCATGGTTTCATTCTAAGATTCGGCAACTGAAGCTTTGAACAACTTCTTTTAAACCCTTGGTTTTCATCTAGAGACTTGGCAACTGCGCCTTTATCTCTCAATCGCTGAATGAATTTGACTTTTCAAACTTTATCTAGCGATCACCCGACTACCATAGATCTTCATATTTATTTGTGCAGTCTTCCAACGGGGCCAAGACACATGTTGAACAAGTGTAATGGCTTAATGAATAACAATCTTTCATCTTTAACTTAAACCATTGTGCTCGTCATTGGATCTAACTGAAACCATTCTGCTTTTATTGCTCTAACTCTGGCCTTTGACTTTATCTTTAACTGCACTTTGACATCAGGTTTACAAATGTATTTAGTCTCCAAGTTGCGATATCTTTTCCTTAACCTCAGGTTTCATACGAGACTCAGCGACTACCATAAGATCTTCCTTTGTATCAATGGCTATCTCCAAGTCTCGTGAACTTTGTTGATGTCACCAAATCCTTTGGAGACTTATCAACTAAGCACATAATGCTTGGGCCCACTCACTTCCATGTGTTGTTCTATCTTTGATTTTTCAGAGCATACTTGGATCACTAACAGAACTTAACCTTATGTTTTAACCTCTAATTTGCTTTGGAGACTTAGCGATTGAGGGGTCGCATGATCTCGGAAACTTTCCTTAACTGTGGTTACATCCAGAGACATCACAACTGAAAGAAGCCTAACTCAACTCAGCTCTAAACTCAAGTTACATCCATAGGTTAGAAATACACCAGGTCACAAGATCTCTGAATCTTCAGCTAACTCCAGGTTATATTTGGAGACTTAGAGGTAACCGTCTGATCAAAACCCTCATCAACGATCAGTGCCAAATCTCTAAAAGATTAAGGCATATTCCTTTTGCTCATGAGACTCCCCGACTGAATGATTTTCTAGGTCACTGAATGATAAGGAATATCCCATTTTGATCAGGAGATCACATGACTAATGCATTTTCAAAGGCACTGGATAAAAGAGAATATTCCCTACAGAGGTTATAAAAGATATTAAAATAAGTCATAGACCGCGAAAAAGGGCCAACGGCTATATTTATGAATTCAAATATATGCAAGCTATATGAAATACAAAACGTGGTAGATTTAATATATTAATGCATGAAATTAAACAGGATAAGTGCATATGATAGGAGAATTGCAATAATGAACCATGAATGGAAGGAGGAAAAAACAAGCATAAAACAAAATAATAATTGCAAAAATACTTCCCTGAATTATTTAACCATTCAAATTTGATTGTAAATTTGGGTTACACTAGTGGCTTTTTCTGGACATGTGTGTTCATACTTGGAAATAGCAAGATCTCAGTTATCTCTAGAGAAGTAGACCAAAGTAGACACAAAGAACAACATGAAAGAAAAAAATAAAAAACTTAAAAAGCAAACGATGGAGGGTTAGGAATACCTCATGTTTTAGGAGAAGAATGGTTTCAAATATTGAGCATGGGTTGGAAATTATTCAACATCACCCTCTGTATCTTGTAATAGGTAACTCTTTTCCCCTGCGTTATCAAAAATTGCGTAGGGTCCAAGCCATAAAGCTTCAAATTTTCCATGCTTTCCCTTATCTTGATCTTTAGCATTCCACTTTAACACCCAATCTCCTTTCTGAAAGTTTTTGTCCTTAGTTCTCTTATCATGTAACATTTTCATCTACAACTACTTCCTCACATTCTCTCTTTGTGCATCCATTCTAATTCCATCCAATTCCATAAGTTGATCCATCCTATTTCCCATGAAATTCATGTCTTCTAGTTGTTCTTCTCTGACAAATTTATAAACAGGAAGCAGATTTTTCAATGGTAATCTAGCTTGCTTTCCATAAACCAATTCATAAGGGGCAAATCCAGTGGATTTTTTAACTGTTATCTTATTTTCCCAAAGTGCAAGGGGTAGTTTGGAATCCCATGCCCTTTTGTTATTTCTCAACATTCTCTTAATGATTTTCATTATGTTCTTATTACTTGATTCAGCCTGACCATTCTTTTGTGGATGGTAAGGGAAGAATATGACACGTTAATACCATAATTACTGCAAAATTCAAAGAATTCCTTGGATCTAAAACACATACTATTGGAAACACTGAGAGGGGGGATGAATCAGTGTTTAACTAATTATTCTATTTCAGCAACTTGAACATAAATCAAATAGACAATATATGAAGCATAACATAATAACACATAACACCAGATATGTTTACGGGGAAACCTTGATCATAGGAAAACCCCGGTGGGAATTAGTACCCACAAATTATTGTACTAGTATAATGAACTTGTTAAGGTTCCTTTGCCCTGTTAGAAGCAGTCTTTACAATGCAAGTACAATGACCTTGTTAGGAGTCTTTTACAAAACCCTGTTAGAGGTGGTTGGCTCACTTCCAGAGCTCACTGCTCAATAAGATGAAGGCTACAACCTTCTTGATAATAGATATACACTATATACAAAAGTGAACTGTTGTATATGACACAATTGTCTGATCAGTTTTGTTTATGCGCTGATGCTCTTAATCTCTTAAAGAGCTCTATCTCATGCTGATATCTCCATATTGTTCTTCTATGTATTTTCTCTGCATATTTTCTTGACACTTTCTAATACAAATTTACTTGTCATATATACATGTTCATGCCTGAATAGACGCGACCAAAAACAAGACCTTAGTCAGCCCAAAAACAACATTCACAACGCTTCCAAACAAATTGTCTTAAGCATGTTTACAATAATGTTTAATACATAATAAAAAACTTATTACAATAGGCGCTTGGCCTTTACACAACAAAATATTATACGCTAAATCAAAAACTGTAGTCGGCTTCATACTCTATTTTTTGAGTTGTTAGTGCACTTAATCTTTCTATAACTTATTTGTAATATTATTTTGTACCATGCATGTATAGACTTAACATATTCACATATCATGGATCTTATGTATGAACATGCATAGCCTAATTAGATCATGCACTAGTGCTCTGATCGACTGCATATCTCTGTTATGTTCTGTCTTCCATACTTAGCCATTTTGTTCTTCAAAGTTTGTTGTCAAAAAATTTGTATGACTTTGTTGCCATAATGACAACAAAAAATAAGTCATATTCTCCTTGAGAGTAAACTTGCCAAGAATCTCCCCCTTTGTCATTAATGGCAACAAAGGAATGTGGCCAAGTTACTCAAACTTTGACTAACACCCAAAAAATTGTATATCATCCTTTTTTATTCAAACTTCTATATATAACATATATACATACTCCTTATATACATTACTCCCCCTTTGAAATTAATGACAAAGGTGTCAAAATTGTAAGTCCTTGAGTACTTACTCTAAATATACATCTGGATAAGCAATCTGTAGATTTTTTATCTCTTGCTGCCAGAATGCCTTAAGTGCATCAACTATCTGAAGATGGGCACACAAGGCATATGTAAGCTTCTCCATATTTTTCAAATTCATGATAGGTCCTTAATCATATGTAGCAATGGTTGCATCTATCTATTTTATGTTCTCATTTAGAACAGCTAGTGAGGGCGCAAGTGCATTTCTTAGTTGAGTCTGCCTGGTTTTTATCTTGCTGATCTCCAACTTAGCCTTTTCAATCTTGTCTAACTTCCCTTGATAGATATTGTTGCATACATTAATATCTTTCGAGGATGTTTCAATTGATTTCCTAACACTTTCAACCAAGATGTCAGCTTCCTCAATCTTTTTGATGTGCTTTGAGGTGAATTTCACTTTGTCCATGCAGTTTGCTATTACATTTCTACCTTTAGCTACTAGTTCTTTCAAAATTACTTAACCAATCTTCAATGAGTTCAGATCTAAAGAGAAATTCTTTGTCAATTCATCTAATCTTCCCTTCTTTTACTCAACTTCTGCAATTTTAGTAGCAGAGTCTACTAAACTTGTGAAATGTGATTTGAATCTTGTCAAGATGTTGTCAATATCATCAACTAACTGAATCTTAGCCATTTTATTATATGTTGGCACTAATTCATTTAGAATTTTCACTATCTCCAGAAAGAGAGGTTTTCTCATGACTTTTTTTTCTTTGGCTTTCTCCATGGCTAGCACACTGATTTTAATCAAATCTTCTTCTTCCCAAGCATCTAGATTTGTTGAATCAGGGGTAAAGCTTGACAACAATGATGGTTAGATGGATGGAGTAAGTATTACATTCTGACTGGCATCCACATATTCACTCTTCACAGGGGTCTCCATAGCTGGTGTGTCATTAGTTTGATTGTCTTCCTCATTATTCAAATCTGTTGAATCTTTAGAGGGAACTTCATCTTGTTGTAAGGATGTGTCATCGGTGCATACCTTCTCTGTCTCTTTATTGTTGACAAATGCTTTTTAAACTTTGTCCATGTCATTGTCAGAAGTGGTCATGGATATCTTAACATCATCAATCACAATAGTTTCTTCTGAATCTTTGGCTGTATCAGAAGCTATTGAAATAGTGGGCGTTGAATCCTGTGGACCTATCATAGGCGCATTTAGAATAACTGGTTCTTTGTTCTATTTGGGAGGAGCTAGAGTTGCTTTTGTTGTAGGCGTCGTTGATGGATACATGTGTCTATCCAAAAATACCTGCTCAAATTCTTTCTTAGTCTCTTCACCAACCAGTTCATATTCTTTGTTCATGATATGGAGAACTCTTGTTTTGGTTTTGAGATAAGGCTTTACTAAATCCAACAGAATGGATTTCTCATCATGTGAGAAAACAGGGAGAACACTGTCTAATGTTTCTTCTCTAATCCCCATATCCTCTTCAATTGCTTGCCTTTTTAATACATCAAGTATGTTCCATACTTTTTCTGGTATGACTATTTTGAGATCCAAGACTATCCTCTTAAACTTGATCATGTGAGAGATAATCATAGAGTGAATTTCTTATTTTTCTATCTCTTGGTACTTTTCATATACATTTTTGATAGATTCTAGTCTTCCTTCATTAACAAATCTGTTCTTTAGAACTGTTAGAGTAGGTTTGAATCCTACCTCAGGAGGGGCTTGAGTGTTCTTTACTTTTCTCCTTGTGGTCCTTGAGGATGGATGACTTGTGGGAACTTGTTTCTTCCTCCTAGACATATTACTTGGTATAGAAGGTGGAGAGGATTCTAGATCAATGGTAGTTGATGGCGTAGATGTACCTTCATTATATTTCTTCTTTTTTTTGGGCATATCATTAGATTTTTCAATTTTCACCTCTGCAACACTTTTCTCAAGCTCTTTTGTAATCTTAGCTTCCCTATCTTTGTCTAGGTCTTCATGTGTAACACCATGAACTCTTAGGATGTTAGATGTGATCCTTGATGCCTTTCTTTTATTGTCTACACTGTATAAGATAGAATCAACTTGATTTGTCTTTTCTCTGTAAGTACCCCATCTAGGTTCATTGGGATCCTTGGGCATAGGTAGGAGAACTTGTGCATAACCTTCAAAAAAATGTTCTTCAACTTCATATCCAAGAGGGTGAATCCATTTTGTTCTAGGCTCAACTACCTCCATGCAAGTACAGTCAGTTTCCACCATGAAGCATATGGTGTCTTTGTATTTCTCAACTATCTTCTCTGGTATCCTGAACCTTTTTTGCATCTTGATCCTGAATGTTTTGATCTCCATGTCCATAGAATCTTTCACGCTACTTTCTAATGTAGCCTTTAGTGATATCTGAGACATAGTGGGTTTACTCTTGTCTAGGTAAAGATTGGCAACTTTACCAACAATGTGGAAGTAGAGATAGATGATCAAAGAGCCAAATATGAATATTTTTCTCTTGTCATGCTTTACATTTCTAATGTTGTCAATCAGCTATGTGCGCAATATTTCACATAGATTGTACTATGTATTATCCTTCACCATTTTTATTGTTGCCAAGACAGTTGCTGCAGATACACTATTCAGTCTGCTTGCGTGCTAGAACTTATAACCTAGAATCATAGTGACCAGTTTGATGTCATCTGCCTCAATGGGATCAAAAATCATTCCGTTCCTATCACTCCTAGATAAGCATGCTTGTTCAACCTACTTCTTAACATCCTTACCAGTGGGAAGAACTGGTCCAGTCTTAGGAAGTCCAGTCATATCATGAATTAGGTCTACAATAATGCAGACAGGAACTTCACCAATCCAATATGTTAGAATACTCAAAGATAGGGTTATCAGTGAGATGTGGGTATTCATCTTTGAATGAGTAATCTGGTTTCATCATTGAAGCCATAATAATAGCAATGTTGTTGTCACCAACTATTTCCTTCTTGCAATATTTATATGCATGAATGTCTTCTACATGCACAACTCCTAGCGGAGTCTTAGAAAATGCTCCTTCAACATCATCTAATATGGACTTGAATGGATGCTTCTTGAACATGAATCTTTTCCTTTCAGCAATGTCAAATACAACAGGGGTTTCCATACTTACTTGTTGCTTGATTAAATAGGGTTTCACAGTGATTCTAAAATGATGCAACTGCTAGGGTTCCATTTCAATCCTTAATCCATTCACAAACCAATCAATTCCTTAACCTATAGTTATTTGATTCTCAATGCTCATGTGCTCTCTGAATGCTCAATCTTGAATGCAAAGTGGGGTTTGAAGATCTTTTACAAACTTATATAAAAGATTATTGCATTTAATGCTTGTTGTCGTAAAGTGATTTACATGGATAATTTCAATCATTGCTTCTGTTCAAATTTAGACTATGTGTATATGCATACATCATCATTTCATCACCAAATCTATGAATTCATAGGCACATACTCAGAGGTGAGTATACCAACTACGCAGGGGTTCAGAGCTAGAATAGCTCCCCCTAAAACCTTAAAGGTCAACTAACCAAAAGTAGAAGCTGCGTCCACTAAGGATGCATCTACTACCTTGTTCTCTTCATTATCCTTCTTTACTTCAACCCAAATTTTATCTACATCTTCTTTAGCTTGTACAAATTTAACTTCTCTTGATTCTTCAAATAGTGAATTTTTAGGATTCTCTTGTCTTTGTGCTCTTGACCTGCAAAACCTTGAGATATGTCCAACTTTTCCACATGAGTGACAAATCATAGGAGGTCTAATGCTATTATTCATTATTTTTCACTTCTTGGTTGTGTGTCCATTGTAATTACATATCTGACATGTAATATTCTGAAGGTTCTTTTGAGGTTGATTTCTCTGATTGTATTGAGTCATATTTCTTTGGTTATGTTGTGACTGATTTCTTTGACTTGTTCTGCAATGCATAGCCCTATGACCAAACTTATTACAGGAGTAACAATAACCATTAAAAGGTCTTACCTCTTTACAATCTCTTGCCAAGTGTACATGCTTGTTACAAGCATAACAAGTTCTGTTAACTTGCTTGAGTTCATCTTTAGGTGGTTCTATTTTAGCCTATACAATATTCTCAGTTTTCTTTGCTTTAGTAGATGTCTCTTGTTCTTTCTTTCTTTTTTGCATTAAATTGATTTCAATTTGAGCTACACTGTATCCAACACCAGTAGTATCACCTTTTAACTTGTGTGCATAAATTTGTGATTGAATTAGATCAGAATTTGTGTGTAGTTTATCAATTTTGTCTTTTGCTTCTGTTAACTCAGATTCTATCTTTTTCTTGATGTTTTCTAATTCCAAGATTTCCATGTTTGCTTGCATAAGTTCATCATCTAATTGTTTATTCTGTTTGGTCTATTCTTCAATAGTTGTTAAGTTGTCTGTAAGTTGTTCATTAAGATCTTCAATCTTTTCTTTCAAAGACATGTTCTCTTCATTTATCTTTTTGACCATTTTTTCCAGATCATTTGTGGAGAAATCTTTCAAATCTTTTCTTAATTTCTTGATAAGCATTTGAGAGCCATCAACCTTTAGTTTAAGTTCTTCATTTTCTTTTTCAGATCTGTTAAGATCCTCAAGGGCTGCTTCAAGATGCTTTTTCAAATGTTTTTCTTCTGCTGAATCCATGATCTCCTCAAGTGGTTAAACTTTCTTTCAGAGCACCAGAGCTCTGATACCAATAGTTGGAAACACAAAGAGGGGGGGTGAATGAGTGTTTAACTAATTATTCGATTTCAGCAACTTGAACATAAATCAAATAGACAATATATGAAGCATAACATAATAACACATAACACCAGATATGTTTATGGGGAAACCTTGATCATAGGAAAACCCCGGTGGGAATTAGTACCCACAAATTATTGTACTAGTATAATGAACTTGTTAAGGTTCCTTTTCCCTATTAGAAGCAGTCTTTACAATGCAAGTACAATGACCCTGTTAGGAGTCTTTTACAAAACCCTGTTAGAGGTGGTTGGCTCACTGCCAGAGCTCACTGCTCAATAAGATGAAGGCTACAACCTTCTTCATAATAGATATACACTATATCCAAAAGTGAACTACTGTATATGACACAATTGTCTGATCAGTTCTATTTATGCGCTGATGCTCTTAATCTCTTAAAGAGCTCTATCTCATGATGATATCTCCATATTTTTCTTCTATATCTTTTCTCTACATATTTTCTTGACACTTTCTAATACAACTTTACTTGTCATATATACATGTTCATGCCTGAATAGACGTGACCAAAAACAAGACCTTAGTCAGCCCAAAAATAACATTCACAATGCTTCCAAACAAATTGGCGTAAGCATGTTTAAAATAATGTTTAATACATAATAAAAAACTTATTACAATAGGTGCTTGGCCTTTACATAACAAAATATTATACGCTAAATCAAAAACTGTAGTCGGCTTCATACTCTATTTTTTGAGCTGTTAGTGCACTTAATCTTTCTATAACTTCTCTGTAATGTTATTCCATACCATGCGTGTATAGACTTAACATATTCACATATCATGGATCTTATGTATGAACACGCATAGCCTGATTCAATCGTACGCACATGCGTTGGTGCTCTGATCGACTACATATCTCTATTCTGTTTTGTCTTCCATACTTAGCCATTTTGTTCTTCAAAGTTTGCTGTCAAAACTTTTGTATGACTTTGTTGCCATAATGAAAACACAAAATAAGTCATACTCTCCCTAAGAGTCAACTTGCCAACACATACCATTATCACAAATAATTTTGCAAGGAACACCAAATCTCATTAGTATATTTTTTGTTAAGAATTTTATAACCACCTTGCTTGTAGCTTGTCTACAGGGTATGGCTTCAACCCATTTGGTGAAATAATCTATTGCAACAAGAATCCATTTATGTTGCCCACTAGAAGCATCATTAATCTCACCAATAGAGTCTATCCCCCACATTTGGAAAGTTTCTTCAGTTGACAAAGATCTGAGGGGTAATGCACCATCGTATTTTAATTTCCCTGAGAAATTTTGACAGACTTCACACTTTCTAACATATGTATAACTGTCCTTAAAAACATGTGGCCATTAATATCCAGTGTGAAGTATTTTATGGGTGGTGGTTCTTGCTGGAAAATGACCCCCATATACTACATCATGTAACTCCTTCAAAACTGCATCAGCTTGGTACATATCTAGGCAGAATAAAAGGACACCTCTATTTTTCCAATATAAATCACCTTGCATCAAAACATATCTAGATGCTTGAAAATTTATTGTCCTCTTTTTATTTTCATTTAAACCTTTTTTTCATTTCATGTGCTTAAGGAAATATACTATATCAGTATACCAAGGATACTTTTCAATACTTACTATTGATTCATCAGTGTACACCTGATTTATTTGAGGTGCTTCAAGATTTGATTCAGCCATAAGTTTAGCAAGACCCTATCCTCTGGCCAAATTTGTTATTTGGATCTCCATATCAAACTCTTAAATTTGATTCAGCCATCTGCATCTTTTCCTTTCACTTCAGATTGCTTAAATATATCTTTAACTGCTGCATTTGGCACATAAGCTATCACTTTAGCTCCTACCAAATATAGCCTAAAATATTTTGTTGCTTTAACTAGAGCATAAGCCTGCTTCTCATTTATATCATAATTCAATTTGGATGCTTGAAGAGTTTTACTAAAAAATGCTATTGGTTGTTCATAACCCTCATCATTTTTATGTAAGATAACTGTAGCAATAGTATGATATGATGCAAAAGAAAATAACTGAAAAGGCTTTGAGAAATCAGGTGTTTTAAGGACTGGAGCTTCCTTAATAGCCTTCTTGATGTTAGAAAATGCCTCTATGGATTCATTAGAACATTTAATTTATGCACCTTTCTTAAGCATCTTAGCAATAGGTTTGACAATTTCTGCAAAGTTAGGGACAAACCTTCTTACAAAATTTATTTGTCCGAAAAAGGACTGGATCCCTTTAATATTTTTAGAATTTTGAATCTTATATATGGTTGTAATCCATTCAGGATCTATCCTCACACCATCCTTTGATAGAATGTGACCAAGAAGCTTCCCTTCAATAACCCCAAAATAACACTTCTTAGGGTTCAAAGATATCCCATATTCTAAAGCTCTTCTAAAACTTTGCTCCAAGCATTTGCAATGATCATCTGCCCTTTTCGAGTAAGCAGTTAAATCATCCTGATATACTTCCATGATAAGATCAATCAAGCCCTAAAAAGCCACATCCATTGCTCTTTGGAAAGTTGCGACTGCATTGGTTAATCCAAAAGGCATTATTGCATACACATAGGTTCCCCAAGGATTGGTGAAGGTTGTTTTATATTGTTCTGATTCATTGACCTTCACTTGGTTGTACCCTGAGAACCCATCCATCATAGACAATAATCCATTTCCAATAAATTTCTGTAAAAGAGCTTCCATATTAGGTAATGTGTAATTATCTTTTAAGGAAGATATATTTAAGTTTCTAAAATCAACACACAACCTTATATCTCCATTCATTTTTCTGACTGGGACCAAGTTTGATACCCATGTAGAATGTCTTATAGGCACAATTATTCCTGCATCCCTCATTTTGACAAGTTCTTCTCTCATCTTAGGAGCTATCATTGGATTTATGGGACGTTGTCTTTGTTTGAAAGGCTTTGCATCCGGCTTTAGAGGGATTTCATGCTAAAATAAATCCTCTCGGTAGGCTTTAAGATCATCATTTGACCATGAAAACATGTGCCTATATTTTCTTAACAAACTTATCAAATTAGCTCTGATCTTGGGAGTGAGCCTTTTTCCTATAAATACTTCTCTAGGATTAAGATCATTTCGCAAGTTAATTTATTCAATCTCTTCAGATTCATTACTTATCTTATCCCTTTTGAAATTTTCTTGATCATCAAATACTCCTAGTGCAACCAACCCTTTGGGAATTTTATTTGTCTTTAGATGAACAACTTCTTTTCCAAACACGGTTTCCTTTCCATCATGGTTCTCTACATAACCATTCCAGTATATGCACTGATCTCCATACTTGTCTTCATTGATTAAAAATTTTAGGAGATCTCTATCATCTTCAAATATTTGCCAATTTTGCACATTGTCAAGAACTGATGGTCTATTTTTCATCTCTACCTGCACAATCTCACCAAAAGGGACATCAATCTGCTTGATGGCTACATTAGCCATCAAGTCTACAAGAAAATTTTCTGATCTTTGTATCCACTTAATTGAAAATGCATCAAAGAATTGAATCAAATCCCAAACCAAATTTCTATACTATTTTAACTTAGGATTCTTAGTGATGAATCTATTTCTAACTTGAGAAACAATTAATTCAGAGTCACCACAAACTGAAAGCATATTAACACCATATGATTTTGCAATATTTAAACCAAGAATTAATGCTTCATATTGTGAAACATTATTTGTGCATTCAAAATTAAGTAAGAAGGAAAATTTTAAGATCTTACCACATAGGGATGCAAAAGTGACCCCAGCACCATTACCTTATTTACTGCATGCTCCATCAAAATTCATTTTCCAAAGTTTATCTTGATTTTCCTGCAAATGCACTTCAATGGGACTATCAGTTTTCAATACCGGTTTAGTAATACTCACCTGAAAATTGTCCATGTCTGAATGGAAAAAATTTATCTTTTCCATCCCAATGTCTTTCTCAATAATATATTGAGATCTTGGTTCCCTATTAATCCTTACCTCCCTCCCATCAACTGGAATAGTAGCATAAGACAAATCTAGTTGGATATAATGACCTACTAGATTAGACCATTGTCTAGATAAAAGCATTCCATAATAAGAAGGCACTTCAATAACAGTAATATCAGTCTTATATGACATTTCAGGGCAAGCAAGAAATTTAAATTCCACATCTTTCATAATACCAACAACAGGTATAGACCTATTGTCCATAGCGTAGCATTTTCCATAAGTTGTGTCCACCTTCATTCCAAGTTCTTTCATGACTTCTGTAGGCATAATGTTTATTGTTGCTCCTGAATCTATCATACAATTCTTAAGCATTTTATTGTTAATTATCAAAGTGAGATAAAATGGATCCATATGCATTCCATTTTGAGAAATATTAGTTCCTAAATAAACCATACGAGGATCTTCATTTACTGCTCTTTGATTGGATTCTTCTTTAAAAATATTACCTACATTGGACAATAATTTTATAGTTTCATCTTTAAATTTGAGTACTTTCATCATTTCTAACAAAGGAATAGAAATTTTTACCTGAGATAAAGCATTAGATATAAAAGAACTATTATTTCAAAGAGACTTACTAACCATTGATTTCTCTTTTGCCAATTTAGGTTCTTAGTGAGAATCTACCTATTGACCTACTTTTGCATCATCATCTTTGGTTCTTTTTATGTCAGGTTGACTCACCTTCTTCTTTGGTGTTTTTCTAGATGGTCCTGTTGGCCTTCCCTGATCAGCATTTACTATTCTATTCCTCAGTTTTTAATTACTCCTTGCTTCTTCAAGTGTTGCAACAGTATATGCTTCCTTTTCCTTATTTGTCAATATTCTAATAACTGGTGTTTTTCCTTGTTGTTTATCACAATGATATATTCTATTTAGATCTTCATGGTAAACATATTCTTCTTTAGAAGAACTATAATCATCTCTTCCCCACATTGGTTCTGATGAAACATTATTCACTACAGGTTGCTGCTCATCATTATGATCTTCCTCTTCTTGAAATCTTTGGGCCACAACACAACCATCAAGGGAATGTGGTAGATTACAAGCATCACACCAAGGATAGTCTTCCACAAAATTATTGTTTCTTTTCAATGGATCAGGTGTTTCCTTAGTATAAGACTTCTTTTGAGGTCTTCCATCTTTCCACTCAGTCTTATATGGCACATCTTGTAATCTAAATCTTTCATTTCTAGGAAATGGTTGTCTGTCATTTTTAGGAAATGATGGTCTGTCATTTCTGCCTTGTTTTGCATTCAAATTCTTTAGCATATCCATAATTTCCTTAGGATCATTATTTTCAGGAACTTTTGGATTGTGTAATTTAGTGTTACTTCTTTTATCTACTCTTCCAGCAGCCCTTCTATTGTTTTCAATAGTGACAACAATTTTGAAAGCTTGCTGCAATGTTGCAGAGCCTTATGATCTAATCTCATAATGTGTTTTACTATCAAATGCAGTTAGATAGAAATCTATCATAAAAGATTCAACAGGTCTTATATCTCTTGGAATTCTATTAAGAACTTTATTTAACCTTTTATTGAATTATGCAACTGATTCATTAAAGTTCCTTTTAATAATGGTTAATTCATGAGATGCAAAAGATGTATCATTATGATCACCAAATTGTTCAATAAATTGATTAACAAAGTCACACCAGCTTGAAATAGATCCATCAGGAAATCCTCTATACCATTCAGCAGCATCTTAAGTTAATGATTGGACAAACAACTTCATAAAAATATCTTCATTGTTTCCATCTAACTCTTTAATAGTGTTCTTCAAATTTATGGTATGTTATTCAGCAGATTCCACTCCATTCCCTGAAAATTTTGGAATAGCATTCCTCAAATCACTTGATATGGTATTTGGATATCCAGCTATCCCACTAAAATCCATTTTTCTATATCTTTCCACCACCATTGGAGCTCTTCTTCTCTGGCCCATGTTGTGTTGGTTTCCATTCTGACCTCTGAGATTTTGATGATCCATGTAATGGTGATTTTGTCCATTTCTATGACCATTACCCATTCTTTGTTGTCTAGGATTACCTCGATCATGGTTTTCTACATTATTTGGTTGTCTCCAATAATTATTTCTTCCACTTTCATTATAGCCTCTCTCATGTCTTCCTCTATTATTAGGTTCAAACAATGGATTTGTGTGATCATTGTTGAAAATTGGTTCTCCATTTTTTCTATGAGGAGGATTGTATTTTGATTGCCCATTACCTTTTGATATCTCCTTTTCTCTTGTCTCCTCTTTATCCTCAAATACTGAGTCCAACTCACTTCTCCTTATTTCTAACTATTCCAAGGATTCATCAGGTAACCTTTTCATAGCTCTCAATAACTTTGGATTCTTTTTCCCATATTTAGTTAGTTTACTCAATGTAGCATATAGGAAATTGTCTTCTTCATCATATTCTTCTATTTCTTCAATTTCTTGTGCTGGACTCTGATCATCTTCATGACCAAAAGGGTTTCTATATTCATTTGAATCATAATAACTTCCATTATTGAAACCAGTAGTCTCTCTATAAGGAAATCTTCTATGTCCGGTATACATCTTGTCAGCAACCTCTTGCTTACTTCTTCTTAAGATTTTCTATAAATCTAATTCAATTTGATCTGGATACAAGGATCTTCTACCCAACATGAATACTTACATTCATCAAGGTATACTCACATCCAAATTTATAGAGTCGCCACCTTCCTGTCATAAGGAAAGTACTGCTCGCTGGTCCTCTAGATTCTTCCTTCCAGTAGAGTGTACAATCTGTTAAACAAGCTCTCTGATCTACAAAATCTAAAATTATAAAAATTGTCCCTAGTAGAGTCACAAATCTATTGGTGCTCAAATCAATATATTGGATTTCCTATGGACTTTCCAATCCAATTATGGGAAACCCAAGTGATTTGGCCAACTAACAAGTTTAACCTTGGGGAAAGGTTGAAACTTCTGTAATTCTGGATCTACAGAACCAAGGCTAGTAGGCCTACACCTTAAACATATCCTTAAGGATTTTTATAGTAGATGATGAACACTTAAATCTCTCCTTCACAAGTATGGAAAGTTACTTTGAAAGGAATCAAACTGTAATCAATTGGAAGATAAAACTGCAAACTGAATACTTTGTGAGATTTGTAAAGAATGCTTTGTAAAAATTGTGTATATATAAATGAATGAATTTTAGAATATCTCAACAACATAAAACAATGAATCAATTGTATATCTTCAATAACAATGAGATCAGTGCCTATATCAACTTGGGAAATAGAGTCAATCCAACATTCAATCCTATGTACAACTTTGCAAGACGGTATTCAACCATCAACTATCTGACTGCTTTAGATGCAGAGAAGATTAAGTTATGTATTATATCCTTGTTACTTCAAATGATTTTAACTCCTATGGTTGGGAGACTAGATGAACAATAAGCCAGAAATAAATTAAGTTATCACACACTTCCTAATATTCAAACAATGATATGAGACAATAACTCTTTTGCATAAGCAACTCAAAGACAACAATTGAAATTCCTTCAATAATTGCAAAGGAATAACTGAATGAGAATTTAAACCTTGAGCCAAGAGAGATAGAAAACACTTATCTTTTATTGATTATCAAAAATAGGTACATAAGGATCCATGTTTAGTTGTGATCAAAACTAAAAACCTAACCGAAAATGATGAGAATATCACCAGAAATTGTCCAGACCCCCCCCCACCACATTGATCATGGTATCCTTACTTATATAAAATCCAAAGGATGCATACAAGCTTCAGATCAATGTGTTGATTCATCTAACTAAACCTAATCCCTAAGATCAACAACTGAACAGCCACAATTACATTTAAGAATGACTTATCATCCTTCAGAAATAGTTATCAACCAAAGAGATAATATGATCAAATAGTTTATTTATAATTTGTTATGAATATCTGATATCTCTTTGACTTATGCATGGTAAATTAATGGTCATAAGCATGCCTTTAGATCTTTCATATTTCAATCCAAATCACTTCATTTTCATTTTATTCCCTGTGAAACCCTACATGCAGACAATGTCGACGTATCAAATATTAATCAAAACCCTTATTTGATGAAATAATAATATAAAAACATGTAAAGACAAATAAAATCCAAGTCATTCAATGCCACTTAGGATTTTTTCCTTTTCATCACTAAGACACGTGTCATCCAATCACACACTCAAAGAAAATAAAGATCGAGAAACTTTTTCATGCGAGTGAACGTCAATCGTAGATCAGACGTGAACCACACTGTAGATCTTCTAACTTGCCTAGTCCTTTCATTAAACTCTAGTTCTCTTTCCAGCGACCTTGAAATTGCATAGTCTCCTTATCACTAAAAACTTCACTTGACCATGGTTTCATTCTAAGATTCAGCAACTAAAGCTTTGAACAACTCCTTTTAAACCCTTGGTTTTCGTCTAGAGACTTGGCAACTGCACCTTTATCTCTTAATCGCTAAATGAATTTGACTTTTCAAACTTCCTCTGGTGATCACCCGACTACTGTAGATCCTCATATTTAATAATTCAATATTTTAGTGGGGCCAGGACACATGTCGATCAGGCGTAATGGCTTACTGAATAATAATCTTGCACCTTTTCTTTAATCCATCGCACTCATTGTTGGATCTAACTGAAACCATTCTAATTTTACTGCTCTAACTCTGGCCTTTGATTTTATCTTTAACCGCACTTTGACATCAGGTTTACAAATGTCTTTAGTCTCCAAATCATGATATCTTCTCCTTGACCTCAAGTTTCATACGAGAATCAACGACTACCATAAGGTCTTCCATTGTATCAACAGCTATCTCCAAGTCTCGTGAACTTTGCTGATGTCATCAAATCCTTTGGAGACTTAGTGACTAAGCACATAATTCTTGGGCCCACTCACTGGCATGTTTCATTCTATCTTTGATTTTTCAGTGCATACTTGGATCACTGACAGAACTTAACCTTATGTTTTAACCTCTGATTTGCTTTGGAGACTTAGCAACTGAGGGGTCACATGATCTTGAAAGCTTTCCTTAACTATGGTTACATCTAGAGACATCATGACTAAAAGAAGCCTGACTCAACTCAGCTCTGAACTCGAGTTACATCCATAGGTTAGAAATACACCAGGTTGCAAGATCTTTGAATCTTCTACTAACTTTGGGTTATATTTGGAGACTTAGAGGTAACTGTCCGATCAAAAACCTCATTAATAGTCAGCGCCAAATCTCTAAAAGATTAAGGCATATTCCTTTTGCTCATGAGAATCCCTGACTAAATGATCCACTAGGTCACTAAATGATAAGGAATATCCCATTTTGATTAGGAGATCACGCAACTAATGCATTTTCAAAGGTGTCAGATAAAAGAGAATATTCCTTGTAGAGGTTATAAAAGATATTAAAATAAGTCATAGACTGCAAAAAAGGGCCAATGGCTATATTTATGAATTCAAATATATGCAAGCCGTATGAAATACAAAACCTGACAGATTTAATATATTAATGCATGAAATTAAACAGGATAAGTGTATATGAAAGGAGAATTGAAATGATGAACCATGAATGGAAGGAGGAAAAAACAAGCATAAAACAAAATAATAATTGCAAAAACACTTCCCTGAATTATTTAACTGTCAAATTTGTCTAAAAAATTAGGGTTACACCAGTATGTTAATGGTCTGAAATTCAATATTCAAGATGCGATTGGTATGTTGAAGATTAAATCTGTAGAGGATGCTTATCAGTATGCATTGAAGGAAGAAAATAAGTTGAGGAGAAGACATTATCGTAATTCCTGAGGAAAAGAGAAGCAGGAACAGTCGGTAAATGATAAACTGAGAATTGAGGATGAACCAAAACTTGTTGAACCAAGGAGAAAGATAGGTAGAGGTGTATTCAGAGGTACTTGTTACAAGTGTGGAGAAGGACATTGGTCATTTAAATGTTCCCATGCAGATAGGAAGGTTGGTAGTCACCAAAATGCTATGGTGAATGAGGTTGTTGAGAATGAACCTAAGATGGAGGGTGTGAATCTTTTGCTAAGGAGAACTTTGCTACCCTTGAAGCAAGTTGATTCTTGTCAGAGGAAGAACTTGTTCAGGACTGTGTGCAAATCTAGTGGTAAATGTTGTAAGGTGATTATTGATGGAGGAAGTACCTATAACCTAGTTGCTGAGGAGATAGTTTAGAAACTTGGTTTGAAAAGGTTGAGGCATCCTTGTCCTTATAGGATAAGTTGGTTACAAGCTGGTCATGCAGTAGAAGTGAAAGAGTAGTGCATGATGATTTTTTACATTAGTTCTTATAGAGATAAATTATTATGTGACCTTGTGGAGATGAGTTCTTGTCATGTTTTACTCGGTATACCTTGGTAGTATGATAGAGAGGTTTTTCATGACTATAAAACAAATTCCTTTACTATACTGAAGGATGGGTAGAAGTCTATTTTGATTCCTTTGAAGGATGCAAAGCTCGATAAGAGGAACTTGAGCATTGGTATCAGATTTGAAATGGTTGTAGAGGTTGACACATACATGAGTATACAGAGATATGAGGATAAATCAGCAAGTAGTAGTGGTAAAAGAAAGCAAAAGAAGAACCGAGGGAAGAGTTTGTCACTTGAGAACTCGGAAGACATGTATATCAAGAACCAGTTTGGGATCTATGTGTCGAATCCCAACTGATTTTCATCCAACTTCTGCGAACATATTTTTGGACCTAGGGTATCTGATGTAGGAGCATCCTAGCGTAGTTGGCAATCCTATGTGACCAAAAACATGTTTTGTTTGATTTCTATTTTAGTACTAAACTCGGTTGGAGACCTGAGGTGCTCAATCACTTTGGTGGCAGTTCTCAGTTGGAAGATGTATTTCTTCACTATTGAAGTTGGTGACTAGACTCAGTGGTGCTTAGTGTTTCTATTTTCAGTGATATTTACTAGTTACACTACTCGGTGGTAGTTTCTTGGTGTGAGAATCTCGGTAGTGTCTTTCTCGGTAGTATATTACTCAGTGGTGGAGTTATGCTCGTTTGTGTCTTTCACAGGGTAGTCTGGCTCTTGGTGTGCTTGTTTACTGACTGGTTGTTGGGGTTCACCAATTTGTGTTTATGGATTGGGAAGATATTAGAGATTGCATCTATGATTGAAGGGGGTTATTGGGACCATGTTGAGTTACTAGGCATGTGGATTTAATGCATTGGATCTTGTGTGGACCTAAATCTATGTTGGTGCATTCTTCTATGTATTTTGTTATTTGCAGCCAAGTGGTGCATTTAATATATGTTCATTGTAGAGTGTATGGCTGACTGGGTCATTTAATTATTGTTTACAAGCTGACTTGTGGTTGTGTTTCATAAAAGAGAGTCTAGGTTGATGTTTAGAGTGTGTGAGATAGAGAGAGAGGCATGGAAAGATAGATAGAGGATAGCAGAGTAAGCTAATAAGCTAAAAGATTGTAAGTTGCTATAGATAGTTGAAAGTGGGTAGACATATATTGCAGATTGCTTGGTGGCTTGCAAGCACAAGTTCAGATCTGGTTTCTTCCACTTAGCTATAGGGTAAATGGATAAGGTTGGAGCATGTGAGATCTTGGTGAATCTGTTGATGTAATTGGCCCTAACCGAGAAGGCCTTACAGACTGGCATGTTGCATGTAATCAAAATTCTGAGATAATATAAGCTGATATTGATATATCTTTTGTTGTGTTGTTTATGTTGTGTGTTCTTATTGTTGGATGCAAGTTTGGAAAGTCCTTTGTTAGATCCTTTGAGCCTGACTACATCAAGTAGTGTGGCCTGCGAGCACAAGTTCAGATATGTTTTCTTCCACTTAGCTATAGGGTAGATGGATAAGGTTGGATCCTGTGAGATCTTGTTGAATCTATTGATGTAATTGGCCCTAACCAAGAAGGCCTTATAGCCCATCATGTTGCATGTAATTGGAATTCTGAGATAATATAAGTTGATATTGATATATCTTATGTTGTGTTGTTTCTGTTGTGTGTTCTTGTTGTTGGATGCAAGTTTGGACAGTCCTTTATTGGATCCTCCAAGCTTGACTGCATCACACATACCTGCTTCCATCTTACGGGCATGGATAATGGGAACAACAGTGACCTAGTGTAAGGGCCCAAAAATAGTCCTCACTGTTGAAGAGGAGGAAGAAGTTGTGGAATGGTGCAAGTCCATGGCAGTTATGGGGAAAGGGCTGGAAGTTAGGAACTTGCAGTTGACTATTGCCCAGATTACTGTAGGAAGGGTTACCCCTTTCATGCATGAAATGTTGAGCAGATCATGGTGGCACGGTTTTAGACGTTGACATAAGGACTTGTCAATCAAAACAGCAAAAGGTCTGGATATAGACAACACTATAATGGTTCGCCCTAGTGTTGTAGCATGTTTCTATGACAACTTGGATTGCGTATACAACCTTAATAATTATGGGCCTAGCAAAAATTTGAAACTGCGATGAAATAGGTGTGCAAGCTGGAACAAACTGTGGTATGTGAGTAATTGTACGTGGGGGAACAAGATTTGTCCCACATCTAATCTCAAAAAGTAGGGAGTGGATCATTGTCCTTTCTTTGTGAGTGCTGCTAGTTTGAGCATACCTGGATTTTACTTGTTCAAAGTGAAGAGGCATATTAAAAATTACATTTTCAATTACGAGTCAGAGGCGTGCATGGAAATACAGGAACACACATGGATGACAAAGGAACCATTTCTGAATTGGTTGGAACACTTTTCAAGAAACATCCCTAATGGAGTGTCCCCCTCAAATAGGGCGCTTCTTATATTTGATAATCATAGAATTCATGTGGTGTTTAATACTATTGAGCAAGCAAGACGTCTAGGAATAGACCTTCTCACACTTCCTGCACATACCAGCCATATGTGTCAAATGTTGGATGTGAGTGTTTTTTCACCTTTCAAAACATAATTCAAACAACATAGGAACCTGTGGTTTGTCAATAACCCTCAATTCTAAATTGGTCACAAAGATTTGGAAACTCTGGCCAACAAAGCATTTAAGCTAGCATTGACTCCCACTAATATAATTAGTGGGTTTCGCAGGATAAGCATATGGCCTTTGAACAGGGATGCATTGGTGCATGATATGAGGCCAAGTGAGGGTTTTTTTGTAGATGAGGATGAGGCTACAACATATTCATATCATGAAAACCATGAAGCCATAGTAGATGTTGTTGCAGAGGCAATCACGATTCATGCATTTATGCAATTGAATGGCTACGGTGAAGAGAAAATAGAGAATTTTGGTGCACTGTACAGTGACCAAAATCAAAGGGCACCACCAAATGCAGCTGGCCAAGCACACCTAGCCAACCAAGAGCACCCACTGAACCATGAGCAGCCAACCAAAAATGGTGGAGAGAATGTTGCACAAGGGTTGAGCTTACCAACTCTAGCTACAGTACCTGATTGGTTGTATGAGGAAGCCACTAATATTGGTCAACCAATTAACTGTGTCGAGGAGGATGTTTCCCTCTCACTACCAACACCACCACATGTTGACCCGACAGACGTGATTCACTACTTTACAAATGAATCAAATTGGGATGAGTTGGATACTCAAAACTATGAGGAATAACTTGAAGCAAGTGACCATGATGGTGATGCTGACTTTGTGCCATGTATGGAAGATCCTGAAAACATTGATCAACCAAATAACTCTCCTATAAAATCCATCATTTTACCAGTGCAAAGGATGCAACAATTTACACATGGTGCATGCTCAGGGGTGCTTCATCTAAGTAGAAAGTCACTGGTACTAACATTTGATGACTACATTGGACAAATGGAAGAGCAAGATCAGTTTAAGAAACAAATGGAGGAGAATGCACAATGAAAGAAGGACTAGATAAGGGAAAGGAAAGTAGAAAGAGAGGAAAACATAGTAGCAGCTAAAATTATGAGGGCAGAGAGAGTTGAACATAAATTGAGAGACACTACAGAGAAAGCAAAAAGGGTTGAGGAGAAAGAAAAATGGGCAGAGGAGAAGGCACGTCGAAAGGAAGAGTTGAGGAAAGAAAGAGAAGAGAACAAAAATAGGCCTACAAGATGTAGAGCCAACAAGGTAAATACATCTGCCTAATGCACAAGCATTACAGTCTGTGCTTCTACTGAAGATACAGTCGTTACACCTAAACCAATCACAATTAGCACTCCTAGTACACCTCTTCCATCTCAACACCCTATACTTCTTGAAATGTACAATACACTATCCCTAACATTAGCAACCATACACATAGGCATTGCAAACCCCTCAATGCTCCTCATAGGGGTCAACCAATGGTAACCAGATAAATGCAATACTATCCCAACTAGTAAATATAATTAAGAACACATTGACTCATACAAAACTCCTAGTAGTGGAGAAAGTGTTGGAACTCGAAGCGTCACTCCTATTCCTTTTCCCAGTTTTATGGAAAACTAATGGAGATTATTTTGGATGTGGTTTCCTTGTACCTCTACTAGAGTTAAATGCAATCAACTAAAATGGGTGTGAAATCCATTTGTTGGGGTCTGATATCGAATATAATTTATTATGAAGTTATGGGTTTAATGTTTTGAAGCAGTGAATGACAAATAGAAATACATACAGTCATTGTTCAGTGGAATGAAATGTGCAATGTGTAATGCATATAGTCATTGTTGTCTATTGAATGCATGATTACTTATTCACATTATACATTACAACACCAGAAAATGATAAACCAGTTATGCACACGCATTGAACAATACTTTGAATAAGTAGTCATGCTCTCATATGTTAAACGTACCAATACATATGACAGCATGACTACCAATTCACTTACTATTATGAACATACCAATTCAGCACAAGATAATGATAAAATACAAAGTGTAACAATATTAAGTAATTGAATTGTTACAAGTACCATATATTTTAACATGAAACTAAATTAAGTAATGAGCCTTCAAATAGAGTCAAATGTCTAAGTATAACCTGAATCTAAATCATCAAATGAACACGACTTCAGAATTCATACATTCAATTATGTTGGCAACTACCAATTCAATTACTATAATGAACCTAGTAATTCAGCAAAAGACAATGATAAACTACAACATGAAACAATATTTTTAAGTAGTTGAATTACTAAAATGAGTGTAAATTTCAATATGAAACTAAATTAAGTAATGAACCTTTAAATGTATAAACGTAAAAAATAAAAAGCAATAAACAATCAAATAAAGAAAAGAAAACAAGCACTCCGTTGTTTCATATCCTTAGTAAAGTCAATAAGACTTTACCTATTTGCTTTTGTTTCGATGTTCTAGCTCTTCACCTGTCAACCAAGGATACGTGGAAGGGTCAAATTAGTAATACATGTATATAATAACAGAAAAAAATATATATAATGTCATAAAATTAACTATTCCCGATTAAAATTGGTATGTTGATAAACACATTTTAATAACAATTAAGTGAGAGTGTTGTCAAACTCAATCACGTGACCTTGATCCATCATCTGACGTTGCCCAAGTCTTCTCCTAGTAGTAGACCTACAAAAACTTGTAACAACTGGTGGAAGTAACTTATATACATAAATTTATCTATCAATTAATGCATGCACAACATAGCAACCCTATTTAAAGTCCTACATAATTAAATTGAATATTTGCATTGTCAAGTTTGATCAACACTATCCCATCAAACATCACATGATTAAACATCACATCTACTGAAATTTGTGAACACCTCGCAAAGTGAAAACATCATATAATTAAAAGGCACACAAGAAACTATGTTAAAGGAGTTGAATGCAAAAACATGACATGATTGTAGCAACACTTCAAACTTTTTATGAATATTATTAATCTAGATCAGGATAATAACATTATTTGAATTCAATGGACCAGAATTAGATCATAACATACAGAAGAAATAGGTAACATTGTGAAATTATTACAATATACATAACATTGTTAAATTAGTGCAAAATATATCACAGAAATAGGGATCGTTGTGAATTTTTGCAATACATATATAACATTGTTAAATTAGTGCAAAATATATCATCAAAATACGGAACATTGTTAAAATATGTCATAGAAATAGGGAACATTGTGTGTGTGTATATATATATATATATAACATTGTTAAATTAGTGCAAAATATATCACCGAAATAGGGAACATTGTTAAAATATGTCACAGAAATAGAGAGCATTGTGAATATAGTACAATATATATATATATATATAACATTGTTAAATTAGTGCAAAATATGTCACCGAAATAGGGAGCATTGTTACATACACGTACACATTTCCAAAATTTTCCCAAATGGTGGATCCATCCACATACTACAAACAGTAGCCGAGAAAAGAAGTTTCATAACAAAATGCATTGTATATATAAGATAGTTTCATGAAAATCAAACATGGAAACCTCCTTAATAACTCTTTTCCTTAGCACATGTCTCTAAATATTTGTCTCCTTTGTTTCTTTCTAGAAACAAATGAGTTGCAACGTTGACAATTTTTTGGAGGATGGCCAGGACCTGCAATTGAAATTTAAAATGTGGGACTCATTGTTCTAGTAACAATTCAATCTAATTCATGCATTAAAAGTGCAAAAAAAATGGATGGCCTCACAGAGAGACAAATATTTTACTTACTGTGAAAAGAAGAAGGATTTGGACCAATTATAGTTTATTTTTATTTTGTTGGCTCATTGTTAGAAACTAAACCAATTGGTAACTTGTCATTAACATTCTGTTCACAATTTCTCAGAAGGTTTTTTGGACACCCACTTTTTCCATATATCTTTACTTTGAAATAAGACCAACCAAGGTACTTAAACAACAAAAAATCATGCAATTCAATTTTTAATGATGCACAAATTCTTTCCAGCCTGAAGCTCCATTCATTTACCAGTACTACATAGTTTTGTAACCAAAGGAGGGCTTCTTGATCGTTTTGGGATCCTTGGGCCCAGAAGAACCACATTTTGGATGGTCCTATTAGAAATCTCACTTCTCATATTTGGAACAAATGCAGGAGGAATAGTCTGTAATAAAGTAAACAGAATACCAATAGGGTTTAAAGTAAACAAAATACCAATTGGAGTTAAAGTAAACAAAATAACAATTGGATTTTCAACAATATGAAAGAAGATGGTGACAAAAGATGTATATGTATTGGTGTTACCATCTTTCCTTCAAAGTCCCCAAGCATGATTTTGAAGAAGTAAGAACACCCATCAGAGTTCACTTTGCCTTTGCATTTCTTCTTGCCATGATTTCTAAAGCAATCCTTAATGCAATCCTTAGTGCACTCTATGTAAGGAATAAAAATGTTCCCTCTTGCTTCATTCTCCATCTCAAATTTAATGCAATCCTTAATCCACTCTATGCAAGGATATCATGAAACAAGGTATGCACCACAAGGAAATCATGAAAACCAGTTATGCACACACATTAGAAATGAACAGACAGAAGCCCTCGACACCCACAAATGATTATACCCAAAATATATGTCAGTTGTGCTTATGTGCATGTTTATTAATTTAGATCAACTCATTAACTTATTTGAATTCAATGGACCAGAATTAGATCATAACATACATAAATTAAAATGTTGTTGCATCCATAAATAGGAATGTCGAATGTGCTTGCACCCACAAGAAAAGCCAAATATGTGACATGCAATTGGTCCATGCAACACATATGCCCCTAATGATGAGTGGATGAAGAGAATAGGGCAACAAACAATATGGAAAATAAGAAATAATTTGTACCAACCTTAAATAGGAAAGAGTAGAGAATAAAACAATGATGACTGCAGAGAATAAAACATCGCTCAGACAGGGTATGCAACACTTGAAAATTAAATTTGCATTGATTTTTGTAGAAGCCTAACTATTTTATTGTACGTCAACAACCTTGAAGTTATTGGAACAATTATTCTCCTTCGAGGTTGTTGACAGACAATAAAATAGTTAATAGAGACAATAAAACAGAGACACTCAAGGTTGTTCACAGACAATAAAATAGTTAATAGAAGAGAGCAACATTGACGGTCATTCACAAAAAATAAAAATGTTAAAAGACAACAACAACAACAGTCAAGGTTGTTCGCAAACAATATAACAACTATAAGAAGAGAGAAAAAATGAAGGTTGTCAATATACAATAAAATAGTTAAAAGAGTTAAAGAAAATTTGCACTGAAATTGGTCATTTAAGTTGTGGTTGTATTTGAAATTCAAATAGTGGTGGGAATGCATCGGTCATTTCATGCATAAAAGCATAAGCATTTGCATTCATACAGTGGATTGAAGAAGTACATATTTGAATACAGGAACTTGCATTTTTAAATTCAAGTATAGGATCATGAATGCTACATTATCCACTAGTAATACACCATAGTAAAATGATTGATGCAAAATAATTTTACTACATAATGTAGCATTCATAAGCCTTAATGAACTATGGTGTCTTTAAAAAGACATGAAATCGTTATCCAGTTATGGACACGCATTGAACAATTACCAACTAATGCAATCATTGTTACTTGTGATTGAAGCATCACATGAAGCAGAGAAGAGGCAATAATACAACATATTCTCATGATTAAATTGACAATGTTCCCTATTTCTATCACATATTTTGCAATAATACAACATCTTCTCCTGATTAAATCAATATTGTTCCATATTTTTTTCACATATAACAATAATACTTGTATGTGCATGCAAGTATGAGTTGTACAATAAATAAATAAAATTAAAGTGGGAGATGGATATAACATAAATGCATACATTCAATGTCCAATAGATGAAATGAAGGAAAATACATATAGTCCAATTATGTGCGTCAAACAGTTCAATGATACCAATTTGACAGCATGACTACTTATTCACAGTATACATGGTTCTATGGTTCCCTGTGGATAGTTATTGGGCTACGATATTGCTATTGTGAAAACCAGTTATGCACATGCATTGAAAAATAACCAACTCGTGAAATCATTGTTACTTGTGATTGGAGCATCACATGAATCAGAGAAGAGGCGTAGATAGAAAACAAGGAGGCAAAATGGCACGGTTTTAGAGTTATCGATGGGCACTGAATGGGTAACCCAACATTGGTTACGTGGCACCGCTTGGATAGCAGTGGTTTCAATGTGATTTGTTGTGGGGTCAGCTGAGGGTAAATGGGGTCATCGGCAGGTTGTAATAAGATGTTGACACAAACAATTAAAGTGCTAGAGTGATAATTTTATAATCACCCCTAAACATTCATGAAAACAAGGTGTGCACATATTTCTGTGACATATATAACAATAATACAACATCTTCTCATGATTAAAATGACAATGTTCCCTATTTTGATGGCATATATTGCAATAATTTCAATGGATAATCTAGCAATCATAAGCCAAATGATTCAAACTACAAATACACTGTTAAAAAGAAATACAACATCTTCTCATGATTAAATTGACAATGTTCCCTATTTATGTCACATATATTGCAATAATTAACAGAAACCCTCGACACCCAGAAATGAATATACTCCAAATATTTAACAGAGAAATTATTAAGCCCTGGAAATAAGTCAGTTAAATGATTCAAACTACAAATAAATTGTATTAAAAAGAAATACATCTTCTCATTATTAAATCGACAATGTTCCCTATTTTTGTGACATATTGCTATAATACAACATCTTCTCATGATTAAAATGATAATGATCCTTATTTTTGTCACATATATTGCAATAATTTTAGTGGATAATATAGCATTCATAAGCCTCTAAGGAACTACGGAAATCACCTGAAGGAAATCACAAAAACAATTTATGCATCACAAGGAAATTATGAAAACAAGTTATGCACACGCATTAGAAGAGAACAGATAGAAACCCTCGACACCCATAAATGATTATACTTGAAATATTTAACAGAGAAATGATTAAGCCCTAGAAATAAGTTAGCCAAATGATTCAAACTACAAATACACCGTGTTAAAAAGAAGTAAAAAATAATCTCATGATTAAATCGACAATGTTCCCTATTTCTGTCACATATATTGCAATGATTAACGGAAACCCTCGACACCCAGAAATGATTATACTCAAAATATTTAACAGAGAAATTATTAAGCCCTAGAAATAAGTCAGCCAAATGATTCAAACTACAAATACACTGTGTTTAAAATAAATACATCTTCTCATGATTAAATTGACAATGTTCCCTATTTATGTCACATATATTGCAATAATTAACAGAAACCCTCGACACCCAGAAATGATTATACTCAAAATATTTAATAGAGAAATTATTAAGCCCTAGAAATAAGTCAACCAAATGATTCAAACTACAAATACACTGTGTTAAAAAGAAATACAACATCTTCTCATGATTAAATTGACATTGTTCCCTATTTCTGTAACATATATTGCAATAATTAACAGAAACCCTCGACACCCAGAAATGATTATACTCATAATATTTAACACAAAAATGATTAAGCCCTAGAAATAAGTCAGTCAAATGATTCAAACTACAAATATACTATATTAAAAAGAAATATAACATCTTATCATGATTAAATTTACAATGTTCCGTATTTCTGTCACATATATTGCAATAATTTCATTAAAATAAGTTATGCACGTGCATTAGAAGAGAACAGACAGAAAACAAGTTATGCATCGCAAGGAAACCACGAAAACAAGTTATGCAACACAAGGAATTCATGAAAACCAGTTATGCACACACATTGAACAATAAGAAACTTGTGAAATCATTGTTACTTGTGATTGGAGCATCACCTGAAGCAGAGAAGACACGCAGAGATGGACCGCCGTGAGCCAAGAGGAGGCGCGGAGAGAAAAGAAGAAGGCAAAATGGCTGAAAAGAACATATTTCTGAGCACGATTTTAAGGTTATTGATGGGGAGTTAATGGGTAACCCAACACCGGTTACGTGGCATCGCTTGGATATCAGTTGTGTCAATGTGATTTTTTATGGGGTCAGTTGAGGGTAAATGGGGTCATTGACAGGTTATAATAAGATGTTGACACAAACAATTAAAGTGTTAGAGTGATTATTTTATAATCACCCCTAAACAAACCAAAATCACAAACAATCTGGTCATGGGTGTAATAGCGATCATTTATTGGGTCTAAACTGATTATGTTTGGAATATTGGGTGGGTATTGGTTGCCACTTTTGAAATGGCACTTTTTGACCACTTTGCGCTTGACAATCTCTACAATGAGATCCACGAATACCCAAAAGTCAAAACCTTATCTTTAAGATCTCGACTCACCTACGGAGACACACCAAAAAAATAGAGGAAATCCACTTTACAGTTTAGGAGTTCTAGGTGCATTAAGTTAGCCTGGATAGCTACTGGGTCATCTCTCCTAAGTGCAAGGCTTGGCATAATAAGAGATAAGATTGAGATTGTGTCTTATGCAATTTCCGCAGAATAGATATCCTCGACTCCATTTCTCTTAATCAAAGAGGTTTCAACCTAAGGTAGATGTCATAATTTTTTTTTGGTCATGTTGATATCATTAAAAAAATTATTCATTCATTTAAGTTTGTGTAAAAAAAGATTCATGTCAATTGTATTTTGTTTCAATCTATGTAGCTTTTTGTACATTCTTCAATTTTTATTTTTTTTGAACAAGAATAATGTGAGTGGGTCTTTGGTATATTTGTAAAGTTGAGTGGTTCTAAAAGGGCCACCAAAATTCAAGTCTTATTTATGTACAAGGCTTGACATGATAAGTGATGAGGTTGAGATCGTGCCCTGGGAAATTTTGGCGAAACGGATACCCCTTAGCCCTTTACTCTCAATCAAAGAGGCTTCAACCTAAGGCTTGTGCTCTTGTAACATATAGTAAAATGATCTTGTGAACAATATAAAATCTTCCATACTAAAAAATAAGATTCAGGAATAAGTGATAAATGTAAAATGTCTAGACTACCAAAATACTTAGTTTGAAGCATTTGGCACATAAATTAACTATTGCCTCAAATTTTAGTAGCCAATCCCCACTATAAATTCTTTTGGTTTAGAACAATATCTAAGTTTAAAAAAATTCAAGATGGTATTATGTCCTATGACATGATAAAGTCTATGGAGTAGGTTGTAATACCAACCAATTTTGTGGGCTTTTTTCACATGGTACAACCCCCAATATGTGAATAAGTCATACTACTCAATGTGAGTTCCACTTCAATAAATTTTAATTTCTCATTATTAGGATAACCTTTTTGAAAACTAGGTGTTGTCATATTGAACCACATGCCAAAATATTGAATTGAGTAACCAAGACATTTATTTATAGACATTCATAATGTACTACTAATCAACATGTACCGAAAGGAAAATATTAAATAGAATCACATGAAAGCTATATTCCATTCATAATCACTTTAAAGCTATGTGTAAGATTTGGATTTGGAGATACCCAACCAATATCTAAATGCCTAATGGAAAGCACAATGAAATGTGAAGATTAGTATGAAAAGAAAAGATTGTATTTCTATCAATGAATGCAAATATGTAATGAATGAATGAGATTACAAAAGGAACCCCTTGGTTATATAGGCCAAAGTGAGGCATATGATTTCATAAGATAATGACAAGTGTCTCCGTCCTATGATATGAGACATACATTGATAAGTATCTTAATTTGTACCCTAAGAAAACCTAAATGATGAGGTATAAGAAAGATTAAATAGTGGAACACTAGTTAGGTTATACTCCTACTTACACCATCATCACCCTTTAAGTGCGACATAAAGAGGGGAAACCCTCAAAGATGCAAGGATGTAATGATGGATCCTAGATACTAGATAATCTCAAGTACTTATGTACAAATACAATCTCTAACAAATAGAGGAGATGAGTGTTGAATACTCAAAATACTAGGGGGGTGAATCAGTACTCCAAAAAATAATATCATACATTTGTTCTTTTGCACATCCACATTAACATTACGTAATTGTATCTGAAGGAAACAAGTAATCAAAATAGTAACTAAAATAGAAACAGCATCTACAACAATAAACATAAGAAGACACCAGGCTTTTATCATGGAAACTGTGTTAGGTAAAAACCACAGAGAGGGTCAACTCTCAATATACAAAACTAGTTATAATATATTACAAAAGTTGCTCACTGCAAGGCTCACTATCAGAGGGCTCATTGCCCAAAAGATAAAGGCTCATTTCCCAAAAGAGATAAGAAAAAAAATGAATTATTATAGCACTACTCTCCACCTTTGTCATATCACTTTCCAAAATTGTTCTCCTTCCACAACTACTATATTTTTCCAAAATTGTTTACCTTTTGGTGCAGGGCACCTCCCTTTTGATGTTTTAAGCATGTTTTTGGGTTAGATTAGGATTTGTTGTGTGGCTGGAAATAGGATCCAATAGGTTGGATACTATGTTGATCCATTTCATGATTGTAAGAGCTATAGTGCTCATTAGGTGATTTAGGGTCATTTTGGGATAAATTAGTGAAAGTTGCTATTTTGATGGAATTTGGGTTTAATGTGTGTTTTAGGACCCTAAATATCCTACCTAGGGTCATGGAAGTCAAACTCACCCATCGAGTTGACAAGAAGAGTCAAAATGCTCAAAATGTCAAAAGATACTAGCAACTTTTGCAAGAAATGGACAAAATGTAGTTAGATCAGTTGTAACTACCCATGCTCAGTATATGAGCATGGATTCAATGATTTGGAATGGTTACTAAAATTTTGGATTGCAACAATTGTTTTTGGTACTTCTGTATGGATGATTGTAACTGCATTCTTGTAATCTACATTGTCTTCTTGCTACTATACGGCTGTGTATGAATTGGCATTGGTGATTGGACCCCATGGGGGTGTAGTGATTTCAATTAGCTTTCATATGCAATAGATAGTTTGTTTCCAAGTTCTTCTAGTGTAATGTTAGTGAATTTTGAAAGTCACTGGTCTGCAAGTGACATTACAGTGTTGTTTAGTTAGAAATGTCTCTAACCTAAGAACCCACTAGTGGATTTGGCTGAAACCATGGGGAAGTAAGGTTACAGTCTGTAGATAGGGTTTTTGTTTCCATTTTTTTTGTTGTAATGGATTTCCTAGACCAAATGGGAAGCCCTATGGCTGACTGTTGAATACAGGTGAGCCAGGACAAGGTGAAGAAAGATTTCGTTCGAGCACCCATGAACTTTGGGAAGAGACTTAATGGCATTTGAAAATTCCCTATATAGTATCCTAGCAAGATTCAAAGGTGGAAGGAGGTGACTCTAATTTTGGAGACCTTTTTTATAATTGTTCATGCAGACTGGTCCAGAGGCCTAAATAATAGGCTACAAAGTAGGGCCTGGTGGAAATTAGGGTTGTGGGTGCATTCAAAAATTAGGAATTTGGATTCTGATAATGTTGATAAATACCTTGAAGATTTTCAAGGTCTATTGTGGAGTCATTTGGGTAATTTGGGAGCAATAGCCCAAAAATAGTGAATTTAGACCTACTAGGAATTAGGCAATTAGGCCTCCTAGTGAAATTGAGACCAATTGGATTGGTAATGTGTCTAGAAGTATGGGAAAGGGTTTAGAATGACCTTTAATAGGCCAATAAGATAGACAAGAGTCTAAGTGGATGTACGGGAAGATCCTAAGTAGGGGTTTGGGATTCTAGGAGGAAATCTAGTGAAGAAGACTAGGCATTTGGGGAACTAGTTGGACTAGTTAAGCCACAAAACTTTGGAATCTTCCAAAGATCAACTATACCTTGGAGGAGAAGTTGATAGTGAGGGTCTTGGAGATCCTAATTGGGGAATAATCCAAAAATAAGTAACCATTGGGTGGTTATAAGAGAGGGAGAAGCAAATTGGGTAAAGAAAACACTAGAGTACCAAACCCTCTGCATCAGAGTGGTATCAGAGCCAGAATTTCTTGAAGTTTGTGTATGTCTAAAGTGGAAGAGAGTCAAGAGGTTCACAGCATTCCTCCTAAGGAAATGAGTAGGGATCTCATTGTTTAATTGGTTTAGGACCTCTTGCAGAAGGCTAGTGTGTCTGAGACAAAGGGCAAAAAGAAGATCACTAAATGGGGAGATGAAACTGATGAGGATGTGGAAATTCAACCAGAAGAGTCATCTAACAAGGGTAAAGAAACTGAGATGGAAAAATAACAAAAGGTATTCTTGGATTCCTTTAAGTCCCTTAACAAGGATTATATGGAACACATACCATGTTACTGTGGCAGTCTGAATGGAGAAGAGTTGTTGGATTGTCTTGAAGCCATTGACAACCAATTTGATTACAAGGAAGTCTCAAAGGAGAAGAGGGAAAGCTATACTAAGGCTAGACTCAAAGGATCTACATTGGTATGGTGGAAGATGATGCAGAATGATAGGGTAACCAGTGGAAAGAAAAAGATTATTTCTTGGGAGAGGATGAAAATTAGATTGAGGGCACAATTCTTTCCTACTGATTATGAGATACAGATGTATCAAAAGTTGCAAAACTTAAGACAAAAAGAGATGACAGTGAGTGCTTACACCGAGGAGTTTCACAAGTTCAGCCTAAGGGCTAGAAGACAAGAAGAAGAAATGGAGAAGGTGGCAAGGTATCTCAATGGGTTGAGACAAGGGATTCAAGATGAGATTAGCATGATGGATCTTGATAGTATGCACAAATGTTTCCAATTAGCCTTCAGAGAAGAGGATAAGGCTGGAAGGAGGAATGACTTCTATCAAAGGGGAAGAGGTGGTAACAATAATAGAGGTTTTCAAAGAGGCGGGAGTAACTTTGGTCTAGGACAGAGCCCTAATAGACAAGAAGATAGTCAATCTATGGATAACAGTGGAGGTAACCAGTTTAGGGGATCTTTTCAGAGGGGAGGATACAGAGGAAGAGGGCCTCCTAGAGGAAGATTCCAGTCTCAAGGAAGATCCAATTTAGTCTTTACTGGTAGGTGTTATAACTGCAACCAAGTGGGTCACACAATGGGCAGGTGTCCTGAAAATACTTCCTCATCTTTGATGGGGGATATAAGGAATTAGTTGGTGCAAGAGGATGACACACAAAGTGTTACTTCTCCCATTTCCAAGGCATGGCCAGTATTAGATAGAGACAACTTGATGTTAAGAAGAACTTTGTTGAAAGTGCCTAGCACTATAGAGACACCTCAGAGAAAGAATTTGTTTAAGACAACTCGTAAGTCTCATGGGAAAATTTTCAAAGTGATAGTGGACTCTGGATCCACTGAGAATATAGTATCCACAGAGATGGTGGACAAATTGAAATTAAGAAGGATACCTCATACCACACCCTATAAGGTTTCATGGTTGAACAAGGGTCAACAAATAGTGGTTGATGAACAAACCTTGGTGGAGTTTGAAATAGGAGAGTATAAGGATAAGGTCCTATGTGACATACTGCCTATGGATGCATGTCATCTGCTTATAGGATGCCCATGGCAGTATGATGTCAAGGCAATACATGATGGAGAAAAGAATAGTTATGTGATCACCAAGCTAGGGAAGAAGTTTCAGATGGATCCTTTGCAAGAACCTAATGAGGAGAAGCATGTGGAACCAGTGTGATTTTATTGAGTGGGAAGGAGTTTCTAAAATCCATGAAGAAGGAGAGAGGAATGTTTTGTGCAGTAGTGGTAAAACCAAAGGAGGAGACTAAGGAGAAAGTCAATTTTCCACTGGAGATACAAGCATTGTTGGAAAGATACCATGACATAATGGATAATGGTTTTCCAAGTGTATTACCACCTATGAGGGATGTAATCCATCAGATTGAACTCATTCCTAGAGCTTTCCAAACAAAGTAGCATATAAGATGACACCAAGTCAAAATGCAGAGATAGCAAAATAGATTCAAGATTTGTTGGATAAGGGATTGATAAGGAAGAGTTTAAGCCCATGTTTTGTACCTACAGCACTTGCACCTAAGAAGGATGGAAAATAGAGGATGTGTACAGACTCCAAGGCTATAAACAAGATCACAATCAGGTATAGATTCCCATTGCCCTAGATAGAAGATTCGATGGACAATTTGGGAGGTTCTTGTTACTTTTCTAAGGTGGATTTGAAGTCAAGATACCATCATATAAGAGTGAGGCCTAGTGACGAGTGGAAGATAGCCTTCAAGACCAATGAAGGGATGTATGAGTGGCTAGTAATTCCCTTTGGCCTAAATAATGCACCTAGCACATTCATGAGGCTCGTGAATGAAATGCTAGCAGATTTTATTGGTAAGTTTGTAATAGTTTACCTTGATGATATTTTGATCTTTAGTAGGTCCAAGGAGGAGTACATGAAGCATTTGGAGATGGTCTTGAGGAGGATACATTAAGAAAAGTTGATGATCTATCAAGGAAAATGTGAGTTTCTAAAAATTGAATTAGTTTACCTTGGTTTTGTGGTTGCTAATGGATGCATGAAGATGGATCTTGGTAAGGTCAAGTCCATATTGGAGTGGCCTACACCTAGGTCCATAGGGGATGTTATGATTTTCCATGGATTGGCCTCCTATTATAGGAAATTTGTGAGAATATCAGTCATGTAAGTGCCCCTATCCTCAACACCGTAAAGGGTGGAATCAAGTGTGAGTTTAAGTGGATTGTGGTAGAAGACCAAGAGTTTGAAATGTTGAAAAAGACAATTGCAGATCTACCCACTCTTAGGTTTCCTGACTTCAATCAACTCTTTGCGGTGGAGTGTGATGCTAGTAAGTTGGCTATTGGAGCAGTGCTAAGCCAAGGACATCTTGTGGCATTCTTCTTAGAGAAGTTGAATGAGGCTAAACAAAAGTACTCCACCTATGATTTGGAGTTATATGCTATGGTACAAGCCCTAAAAAAGTGGAGAAACTACCTATTACCTAGGGAGTTTGTGGTCTACACTGATAACCATGCTCTAAGTTTCTTGAATGGGCAAGAAAAACTAAATTTAAGGAACTTGAAGTGGGTAGAATCATTGCAGGCTTATACATTTGTCATGAAGCACAAAAAAGGGGTTAGCAACAAAGTTGCAGATGCTCTTAGCTAAAGAGTACTCACGATACAGGAGATACAATTGCAAAGTGTAGGGATGGATGATATGAAGGACCTCTACAAGGAGGACAAAGATTTCAGAGATGTCTATGAGGCATGTGTGAAGTTCCAATGGGGCTTCAAAGTGGATTTCAATGATTTTATGTTGCAAGAAGGCTTATTCTTTAAAGGACATCTTATGTGTATACCTTAGTGTTCAATGAGGGAGAACATTGTGAAGGAAAAACACCAAGTAAGCTTAGGAGGCCACTTTGGAGTGGATAAAACATTAGAGCAAGTGAATAGGTACTACTATTAGCCTAAGTTACAATTAGATGTTAGGATATTTGTAGAACAATGTCAGATTTGTCAGAGGGAAAAAGGACAAAGAAGCAACAGTGGGTTGTACCAACCCCTCTCCATACCCCAAAGGCCTTGGGAGTGTCTTAGTATGGACTTTGTTTTGGGGTTACCAAAGACAAGTAGGGGTCATGACAATGTGTTTGTGGTGGTGGACCATTTTAGAAAAATGGCACACTTCATTCCATGCAAGCAAACCAATGATTCTTCTCAAATTGTAGGTCTATTCTTTAGGGACATTGTAAGGATCCATGGATTGCCACTGAATATAGTAAGTGATAGAGATAGTAAGTTTGTGGGTCACTTTTGGACGACCCTATTGAAGATGCTTGGAACAAACTTTTCTTTCTCTTCAGCCTACCATCCATAGTTAGATGGACAAATGGAGGTAGTCAATAGGTCACTTGGGAACTTGCTAAGATGTGTGAATAAACAACGTGGACAATCATAGGATCACATCATAGGGAAAGCAGAGTTTGCCTATAATGTCTCCATTAATAGGAGTACAGGTAAAATCCCATTTGAGGTATTCTATGGGGTCAATCTTAGAGGGATCTTGGAGTTGATGGATCTCAATTTGAAGGACAAGAGGAGTGCACAAGGGGAGTCATTTGCAGAGCAGATGAAAGAACTTCATGATCAATTCAATAAGACTTTACAAAAAAAAGGGGAGAAGTATAAGTCCAAGGATGATCACACCAAAAGAGATTTGTAGTTCAAAGTGGGGGATCTAGTACTTTCTTACCTCAGGAAGGAGAGGCTACCCGAAGGTTAGCAAACTAAGCTAATCATGAAGAAGATAGGGCCACTGAAGATTTTGCATAAGTATGAAAGAATTCCTATGAGGTGGATTTACCTCCTAATTTGGGGATTTGACACATTTTCAATGTTTGTGACCTGTATCCCTACAAGGGACCATCTCTAGACACGGGCAGTCTACTCTTGTAGATTTGGGGGATGATGATTGAGTGAAAGACTTGCCTACCCCAATGCCACTGAAATTGGAAAGTGTACTAGATTCTAAAGTGATCAAGAAGACATGGAAGGGTAACTACAAGGAGTACCTCATCAAGTGGCAGGGACTAGCTGAAGCTGAGGCCACTTGGATGACAGAACTGGACATTTTGTAACATGGGGTCACCATTGAAGACCTCCTAACTTAAGGGACTTGAGTTATTTGTCCTAGGGGAGTATGGTGCAGGGCACCTCCCTTTTTGATGTTTTAAGCATGTTTTTGGGTTGGATTAGGATTTTTTGTGTGGTTGGAAATAGGATCCAATAGGTTGGATACTATGTTGATCCATTTCATGATTGTAAGAGCTATATTGCTCATTAGGTGATTTAGGGTCATTTTGGGCTAAATTAGTGAAAGTTTCTATTTTGAAGGAATTTGGGTTTAATGTGTGTTTTAGGACCCTACATATCCTACCTAGGGTCATGGAAGTCAAACTCACCCATCAAGTTGAAAACAAGAGTCAAAATGCTCAAAATGTCAAAAGTTGCTCGAGCAACTTTTGCAAGAAATGGAAAAAATGTAGTTAGATCAGTTGTAACTACCCATGCTCGGTAAATGAGCATGGATTTGATTATTTGGGATGGTTAATGAAATTTTTGATTGCAACAATTGTTTTTGGTACTTTTGTACGGATGACTGTAACTGCATTCTTGTAATCTGCATTGTCTTCTTGCTAGTGTACGACTGTGTACAGATTGGCATAGGTGATCGGACCCCATGGGGGTGTAGTGATTTCAATTAGCTTTCATATTCAATAGATATTTTGTTTCCAAGTTATTTTAGTGTAAAGTTAGTGAATTTTGAAAGTCACTAGTCTGCAAGTGACATTACAGTATTGTTTAGTTAGAAATGGCTCTAACCTAAGAACCCACGAGTGGATTTGGCTGAAACCATAGGGGAAGTAAGGTTAGAGTTTGTAGATAGTTTTTTTTTTAAATTTTTTGTTTTAATGGATTCCAAGACCAAATGGGAAGCCCTATGGTTGACTGTTGAATACAAATGAGGCAGGATCGGGTGAAGAAAGATTTGGTTCGAGCACCCATGATCTTTGGGAAGAGACTTAGTGTCATTTACAGATGCCCTAGACAGTCTCCTAATAGGATTCAAAGGTGGAAGGAGGTGAATCAAATTTTGGAGACCTTTTTTATAATTGTTCATGCTGACTGGTCGAGAGGCCTAAATAATAGGCTAAAAACTAGGGCCTGTGGAAATTAGGGTTGTGGGTGCATTCAAAATTTAGGAATTTGGATTATGCTAGTGTTGATAGATACCTTGAAGATTTTCAAGGTCTATTATGGAGTAATTTTTGTAATTTGGGAGCAATAGCCCAAAAATAGTGAATTTAGACCTACTAGGAATTAGGCAATTAGGCCTCCTAGTGAAATTGAGACCAATTCGATTGGTAATGTGTCTAGAAGTATGGGAAAGGGTTCAGAATGACCTTTAATAGGCCAATAAGATAGAAAAGAGTCTAAGTGGATGTATGGGAAGATCCTAAGTATGGGTTTGGGAATCTAGGAGGAAATCTAGTGAAGAAGACTAGGCATTTGGGGAAATAGTTGGACTAGTTAAGCCTAGAAACTTTGGAATCTTCCAAAGATCAACTATACCTTGGAGGAGAAGTTGATAGTGAGGGTTTTGGAGATCCCAATTGGGGAAGAATCCAAAAATAAGTAACCATTGGATGGTTATAAGAGAGGAAGAAGCAAATTGAGTAAAGAAAACACTAGAGTACCAAACCCTCTGCATCAGAGTGGTATCAGAGCCAGAATTTCTTGAAGTTTGTGTATGTCTAAAGTGGAAGAGAGTCAAGTGGTTCAAATCATTCCTCCTAAGGAAATGAGTAGGGATCCCATTGTGTAATTGTTTTAGGACCTCTTGGAGAAGGCTAGTGTGTCCGAGACAAAGGGAAAAAAGAAGATCACTAAATGGGGAGATGAAAGTGATGAGGATGTGAAAATTCAGTCAGAAGAGTCATTTAAAAAGGGTAAAGAACCTGAGATGGACAAATAAAAAAAGGTATTATTGGATTCCTTTAATTCCCTTAACAAGGATAGTATGGAACACATACCATGTTACTATGGCAGTCTGAATGGAGAAGAGTTTTTGGATTGTCTTGAAGCCATTGACAACCAATTTGATTACAAGGAAGTCTCAAAGGAGAAGAGGGAAAGCTATACTAAGGCTAGACTCAAAGGATCTACATTGGTGTGGTGGAACATGATGCAGGATGATAGGGTAACCAATGGAAAGAAAAAAATTATTTCTTGGGAGAGGATGAAAATCAGATTAAGGGCACAATTCTTTCCCACTGATTATGAGATACAGATGTATCAAAAGTTGAATAACTTAAGAAAAAAGGAGATGACAGTGAGTGCTTACACTGAGGAGTTTCACAAGTTGAGCCTAAGGGCTAGAAGACAAGAAGAAGAAATGGAGAAGGTGGCAAGGTATCTCAATGGGTTGAGACAAGGGATTCAAGATGAGATTAGCATGATGGATCCTGATAGTATGCACAAATGTTTCCAATTAGCCTTGAGAGAAGAGGATAAGGCTAGAAGAAGGAATGACTTCCATCAAAGGGGAAGAGGTGGTAACAATAATAGAGGTTTTCAGAGAGCAAGGAGTAACTTTGGTAGAGGACAGAGCCCTAATAGAGAAGAAGATAGTCAGTCTATGGATAACAGTGGAGGTAATCAGTTTAGGGGATCTTTTCAGAGGGGAGGATATAGAGGAAGAGTGCCTCCTAGAGGAAGATTCCAGTCTCAAGGAAGATCCAATTTAGTCTTTACTGGTAGGTGTTATAACTGCAACCAAGTGGGTCACACAATGGGTAGGTGTCCTGAAAATACTTCCTCATCTTTGATAGGGGATATAAGGAATCAGTTGGTGCAAGAGGATGACACACAAAGTGTTACTTCTCCCATTTCCAAGGCATGGCCAGTATTAGATAGAGACAACTTGATGTAAAGAAGAACTTTGTTGAAAGTGCCTAGCACTATAGAGACACCTCAGAGAAAGAATTTGTTTAAGACAACTCGTAAGTCTCATGGGAAGATTTGCAAAGTGATAGTGGACTCTGGATCCACTAAGAATATAGTATCCACAGAGATGGTGGACAAATTGAAATTAAGAAGGACACCTCATACCACACCCTATAAGGTTTCATGGTTGAACAAGGGTCAACAAATAGTGGTTGATGAACAAACCTTGGTGGAGTTTGAAATAGGAGAGTATAAGGATAAGGTCCTATGTGACATACTGCCTATGGATGCATGTCATCTGCTTATAGGATGCCCATGGCAGTATGATGTCAAGGCAATACATGATGGAGAAAAGAATAGTTATGTGATCACCAAGCTAGGGAAGAAGTTTCAGATGGATCCTTTGCAAGAACCTAATGAGGAGAAGCATGTGGAACCAGTGTGATTTTATTGAGTGGGAAGGAGTTTCTAAAATCCATGAAGAAGGAGAGAGGAATGTTTTGTGCAGTAGTGGTAAAACCAAAGGAGGAGACTAAGGAGAAAGTCAATTTTCCACTGGAGATACAAGCATTGTTGGAAAGATACCATGACATAATGGATAATGGTTTTCCAAGTGTATTACCACCTATGAGGGATGTAATCCATCAGATTGAACTCATTCCTAGAGCTTTCCAAACAAAGTAGCATATAAGATGACACCAAGTCAAAATGCAGAGATAGCAAAATAGATTCAAGATTTGTTGGATAAGGGATTGATAAGGAAGAGTTTAAGCCCATGTTTTGTACCTACAGCACTTGCACCTAAGAAGGATGGAAAATAGAGGATGTGTACAGACTCCAAGGCTATAAACAAGATCACAATCAGGTATAGATTCCCATTGCCCTAGATAGAAGATTCGATGGACAATTTGGGAGGTTCTTGTTACTTTTCTAAGGTGGATTTGAAGTCAAGATACCATCATATAAGAGTGAGGCCTAGTGACGAGTGGAAGATAGCCTTCAAGACCAATGAAGGGATGTATGAGTGGCTAGTAATTCCCTTTGGCCTAAATAATGCACCTAGCACATTCATGAGGCTCGTGAATGAAATGCTAGCAGATTTTATTGGTAAGTTTGTAATAGTTTACCTTGATGATATTTTGATCTTTAGTAGGTCCAAGGAGGAGTACATGAAGCATTTGGAGATGGTCTTGAGGAGGATACATTAAGAAAAGTTGATGATCTATCAAGGAAAATGTGAGTTTCTAAAAATTGAATTAGTTTACCTTGGTTTTGTGGTTGCTAATGGATGCATGAAGATGGATCTTGGTAAGGTCAAGTCCATATTGGAGTGGCCTACACCTAGGTCCATAGGGGATGTTATGATTTTCCATGGATTGGCCTCCTATTATAGGAAATTTGTGAGAATATCAGTCATGTAAGTGCCCCTATCCTCAACACCGTAAAGGGTGGAATCAAGTGTGAGTTTAAGTGGATTGTGGTAGAAGACCAAGAGTTTGAAATGTTGAAAAAGACAATTGCAGATCTACCCACTCTTAGGTTTCCTGACTTCAATCAACTCTTTGCGGTGGAGTGTGATGCTAGTAAGTTGGCTATTGGAGCAGTGCTAAGCCAAGGACATCTTGTGGCATTCTTCTTAGAGAAGTTGAATGAGGCTAAACAAAAGTACTCCACCTATGATTTGGAGTTATATGCTATGGTACAAGCCCTAAAAAAGTGGAGAAACTACCTATTACCTAGGGAGTTTGTGGTCTACACTGATAACCATGCTCTAAGTTTCTTGAATGGGCAAGAAAAACTAAATTTAAGGAACTTGAAGTGGGTAGAATCATTGCAGGCTTATACATTTGTCATGAAGCACAAAAAAGGGGTTAGCAACAAAGTTGCAGATGCTCTTAGCTAAAGAGTACTCACGATACAGGAGATACAATTGCAAAGTGTAGGGATGGATGATATGAAGGACCTCTACAAGGAGGACAAAGATTTCAGAGATGTCTATGAGGCATGTGTGAAGTTCCAATGGGGCTTCAAAGTGGATTTCAATGATTTTATGTTGCAAGAAGGCTTATTCTTTAAAGGACATCTTATGTGTATACCTTAGTGTTCAATGAGGGAGAACATTGTGAAGGAAAAACACCAAGTAAGCTTAGGAGGCCACTTTGGAGTGGATAAAACATTAGAGCAAGTGAATAGGTACTACTATTAGCCTAAGTTACAATTAGATGTTAGGATATTTGTAGAACAATGTCAGATTTGTCAGAGGGAAAAAGGACAAAGAAGCAACAGTGGGTTGTACCAACCCCTCTCCATACCCCAAAGGCCTTGGGAGTGTCTTAGTATGGACTTTGTTTTGGGGTTACCAAAGACAAGTAGGGGTCATGACAGTGTGTTTGTGGTGGTGAAACATTTTAGAAAAATGGCACACTTCATTCCATGCAAGCAAACCAATGATTCTTCTCAAATTGTAGGTCTATTCTTTAGGGACATTGTAAAGATCCATGGATTGCCACTGAATATAGTAAGTGACAGAGATAGTAAGTTTGTGGGTCACTTTTGGAGGACCCTATTGAAGATTCTTGGAACAAACTTTTCTTTCTCTTTAGCCTACCATCCATAGTCAGATGGACAAATGGAGGTAGTCAATAGGTCACTTGGGAACTTGCTAAGATGTTTTAATAAACAACGTGGACAATGATAGGATCACATCATAGGGAAAGAAGAGTTTGCCTATAATGACTCCATTAATAGGAGTACAGGTAAAATCCCATTTGAGATATTCTATGGGGTCAATCCTAGAGGGATCTTGGAGTTGAGGGATCTCAATTTGAAGGACAAGAGGAGTGCACAAGGGGATTCATTTGCAGAGCAGATGAAAGAACTTCATGATCAAGTCAATAAGACTTTACAAAAAAAAGTGGAGAAGTATAAGTCCAAGGCTGATCAGACCAAAAGAGATTTGTAGTTCAAAGTGGGGGATCTAGTACTTTCTTACCTTAGGAAGGAGAGGCTACCCAAAGGTTAGCCAACTAAGCTAATCATGAAAAAGATAGGGCCACTGAAGATTTTTCATAAGTATGGAAAGAATGCCTATGAGGTGGAGTTACCTCCTAATTTGGGGATTTCACCCATTTTCAATGTTTGTGACCTGTATCCCTACAAGGGACCATCTCTAGACATGGGTCAGTATACTCTTATAGATTTGGGGGATGATGATTGGGTGAAAGACTTGCCTACCCCAATGCCACTGAAATTGGAAAGTGTACTGGATTCTAAAGTGATAAAGAAGACAAGGAAGGGTAACTACAAGGAGTACCTCATCAAGTAGTAGGGACTAGCTGAAGTTGAGGCCACTTGGATGACAGAACTGGACATTTTGTAACATGGGGTCACCATTGAAGACCTCCTAACTTAAGGGACTTGAGTTATTTTTCCTAGGGGAGTATGGTGCAGGGCACCTCCCTTTTTGATGTTTTAAGAATGTTTTTGGGTTGGATTAGGAGTTTTTGTGTGGTTGGAAATATGATCCAATAGGTTGGATACTATGTTGATCCATTTCATGATTGTAAGAGCTATAGTGCTCATTAGGTGATTTAGGGTCATTTTGGGCTAAATTAGTGAAAGTTCCTATTTTGAAGGAATTTGGATTTAATGTGTGTTTTAGGACCCTACATATCCTACCTAGGGTCATGGAAGTCAAACTCACCCATCAAGTTGAAAACAAGAGTCAAAATGCTCAAAATGTCAAAAGTTGCTAGCAACTTTGAAAAGTTGCTCAAGCAACTTTTGCAAGAAATGGAAAAAATGTAGTTAGATCAGTTGTAACTGCCCATGCTCGGTAAATGAGCATGGATTTGATTATTTGGGATGGTTAATGAAATTTTTGATTGTAGCAATTGTTTTTGGTACTTTTGTACGGATGACTGTAATTGCATTCTTGTAATCTGCATTGTCTTCTTGCTAGTGTACGGCTATGTACAGATTGGCATAGGTGATCGGACCCCATGGGGGTGTAGTGATTTCAATTAGCTTTCATATTCAATATATATTTTATTTCCAAGTTCTTTTATTGTAAAGTTAGTGAATTTTGAAAGTCACTAGTCTGCAAGTGACATTACAGTATTGTTTAGTTAGAAATGGCTCTAACCTAAGAACCCACTAGTGGATTTGGAAGAAACCATGGGGGAAGTAAGGTTAGAGTTTGTAGATAGGGTTGTCATTTCCATTTTTTGTTTTAATGGATTTCCTAGACCAAATGGGAAGCCCTATGGTTGACTATTGAATATAAGTGAGGCAGGATAGGGTGAAGAAAGATTTGGTTCAAGCACCCATGATCTTTGGGAAGAGACTTAGTGTCATTTACAGATGCCCTAGATAGTCTCCTAATAGGATTCAAAGGTGGAAGGAGGTGAATCAAATTTTGGAGACCTTTTTTATAATTGTTCATGCTGACTGGTCGAGAGGCCTAAATAATAGGCTACAAACTAGGGCCTGTGGAAATTAGGGTTGTGGGTGCATTCAAAAATTAGGAATTTGGATTCTGATAGTTTTGATAGATACCTTGAATATTTTCAAGGTTTATTATGTAGTTAATTTTTGAATTTGGGAGCAATAGCCCAAAAAAAGTGAATTTAGACCTAGTAAGAATTAGGCAATTAGGCCTCCTAGTGAAATTGAGACCAATTGGATTGGTAATGTGTCTAGAAGTATGGGAAAGGGTTCAGAATGACCTTTAATGGGCCAAGAAGATATAAAATAGTCTAATTGGATGTATGGGAAGATCCTAAGCAGGGGTTTTGGATTCTAGGAGGAAATCTAGTGAAGAAGACTAGGCATTTGAAGAACTAGTTGGACTAGTTAAGCCTAGAAACTTTGGAATCTTCCAAAGATCAACTATACCTTTGAGGATAAGTTGATATTGAAGGTCTTAGAGATCCTAATTGGGGAAGAATCCAAAAATAAGTAACCATTGGATGGTTAGAAGAGAGGAAGAAGCAAATTGAGTAAAGAAAACACTAGAGTACCAAACCCTCTGCATCACCTTTCAACACTACTCTACCCCTTTTTCATCAAGAACAAAGGGTATCAAAAATATGTCTTCACATAGCTCCCCCTATCATCAACAATTCAATTCAAAATAAAAGAGATAGAAATGGCTTAGTTACCTTTCTAATGAATATTTCTTTGTACTTCTCCTTCAGTTTTGGAAGGAAAGAATTCCAAGAACTAAGAGTAGATAACAAAAAATTATACACTAATTATTACACTGCACAAGAAATTCAATACCATCAACCAGGTTATTTAGTACAATCAAACTTAATTCATATTTTTTTCATCTTCTAGTACTCTTGTAAAATGATCCATCCTTTCTTCAACTATCTCCTTGACTGTCTAGAACTGTTTGATAAAACCATCTCTTTATTTTTGTTACTAAAGACAATTCCAACTGTAATGAATTAGTCTTCCTTATTTCAACACCGATTGTTTCTTTGAATATATTTTGAGCATATTTGTTTAGTTCTAATTCAGTAGATTCAATCTTTGATTTGTGATTCTCAATGCCAGCAGACCACTTGAGAAAATACGTGTACATTCAGGAAATGGTACTAACATGTTTCCTCGTGTCTTTTATTCATTTATTCAATTTCTTCTGTGAAGTAATACATTTTTTTCTTATGGCTCATTGTAGCTCATTTTCATAACCAGTTTCTTCCTTTTCAGTGGTCTTCATAGTCAAATTTTCATTCAATCATTCAAACAAAACATTCAAGATAAAATGTTTAATAGTATTAGGAATAAGATTCTTCCAGAGAAAATAAATAACCAATGCCTCTTTAATACTTTCCTTGTCATAGGATGGTCATGATGACCATACATCTCTTATCATTTTCGTGTCATTAGGTTGCTCAAGCCTCTTCAACACTTTGTCAATCTCAAAGGGATCATCATTAGAGTAATGAGAGTGTTCCTTTGGTTCATATTCTTGTTCAACAAGTATCTTCTTCTATTTGAAATAAATTTCAGCATGTTCAGTATCATCAATGTTAATTATCTTTGACTTTTCCTTTTTAATACTAGTCTTCTTCTTCTTTGAAACTGGAGAGGGAACCTTGGTAGATTTCTTATGCATTTTCTTTCTAGAAGCAAATCCTTCTAGAGAAACATGTCTTTTATCATATGATCTAATGAATTCTTAATAGTACCAAACTTGTCTTCAATCAAGTCTACTTGACATTTGAGGAGTTTCTTTGCATACAACATACATTCCTCTGCACTTATTTCATATCCAAGACCAGCCAACCAGAACTTCTAGGGAAACACTACTTCCATGAAGAAATTTTCTATGAAAACAAAAAAGGTAAGGGTATCTCTATACATCTCAACACAATTCTCAAGAACCCTAAGTATTTACATCGTATTCTTCTAGAGCTCATGGAAATATTCTTTGCAAACATTATCCTTACCATTTAGTCTATCCAAGTATTTTATGATCTTTTTTCCCCATGGGCAAGTCCTCACTATATAAAACATTCTCCCTTAGAGACAACTAATTCATGAAGTAGAATACATGGCATACAACAAGTGATCCAAAATGATAAGTATATTCTTCATTCTTTGTAAGAATAAGAATATTTAGTATTATTCATCTTAACAATTTACACAAGTCATAATCCTTCTTTTCTTTAGCTATTTGATAAGAAACATAAACAACAATAGCAGATGTAGAACCTTCTCTATTCTGAAAGTAAAATGTTTAGGTAATACACATAGAAACATATCTTACCAAAGAGTTAGTTATGGTGTCAATCCATAGAGCTCTTTGATCTACAAATACATCTGCCAAACTTTCAAATTCCTTGTTTCTTACATATTTCATCATAGGAACAGTTCTATCAAAAAATAGTCCAGTAACATCTTTTAGGGATTCCTTAGTTATCTGATACAGTTGATCTAACCAAATACAATCGCCGTGAATTTTACTTACAATAATCTTCACCAATTATTCAATGATAATCATAGGAAAATCACTCTGAATATCCAAACCCTTGTGCCCTAATTAGGAAATCAACTATGAATATTCACTAGAGAGAGAATATTTGAAATTCTTTGTCTTCTCATTATCATATTCCCCAGTTTGTACATTGAAAATTTTATAGATGTCTTCTAGACACACTACTCTAGTTGGTATTAATATAAATGTACCAACTAATTCATTTCCTTTTAGCTCTTTCATATATTTCTTAAATTTTGGTCTTGGTTCATTTTCACAACCAACAAATTTGTTGGAATCCATGAGATGAAGATTTGTAAATACCTTAATTCAGTTGCTGATAATTTTGTATTGCCTCTACACTTATTTGTGCTCCTCAAATTTACCAAATTCATAGATTAAAAATGAGCATAAAAATTTGATATATGTTTTTCCAAACAAGCTTGGGTTTTTCTACCAAAACCATCATGTCATTCAAAAAGCCGCTAAAAACCTTTATGTTTGTGTACATATTCATCTTCCAAAGCTTTTCAATCTTTTACACTGAGATATTTATTCTAAAAAAATTTCCAAGAGATCAATTCAATTATTCTACACATTATACCTTCATGTTGTGACTACAACATCAATATCTTTGGCACAAGAATAAGATTTTTTTGTTTCATCTCCCTCTAAGCCAAAGCATTCGGATTGAAGCCAGGTGCAACATCCTTCTTTTTTGGATCCACTTCCTTCTTATTCCAAATTATTTTCATCTCATTCCTTATTTCTTCCACATCAATCTTTTTTACTATTTCATCCCTTTTAACAGAGCATCCTTGTTTATATTCCCACTTCTTCAATATTTAGTAACATGCCCAAACTTGTTACAATCGTAGCATTTGATGTTTCTCTATCTTGTATTTATTTTATTCACTCTTTATTTGTATTGATTAGTCTTATGTCACAAACCATTGCAATTATGATAATAACCATGGGAAGATCCATTTCTTCTATAACCATTCATAAACTGATTTCTGCATTGACTAGCAGAATTGTGACTAAATCTTTTGCAAGTAAAGCACTGAACATTTTAATTTATTTTTCTTCTATATTTTGTAGCTTTATGTCCAAATCTATTCCAAGAAAATTATTAACTATTAAAAGAAGGGTACCTTTGAGAATTAGGTTGTCTAACCAATGGTTTCTTTGCTAAATTTCTTTGATTCTAGAGTTTTTTCTCCTTTATTCATCTCTTTAGCAGACTGATAATTTTGTCTTCTTCGCAGGACTAGCTTTTCCTTTGTCTTTTATTCTTTGATTTGAGCATTCACTTAGTTCAAACCCTAACCACCTTTTTTATTCATATTTTTATGTTTAACCATTAACTCACCAAACATAATAGCACTTTCCTAAAAAAATCTTCTTGATTCTTTTTTTTCTCCATATCTAATCTCATATTTACTACCTCTTATTCTAGTTTCTTGAAATCATCTATCTTGTCAATTTATTATGTCATTCAGACATTCCTTAGCCTTTTCATCTTCCTCCACTTTTACTTGTTGAATATCCTGGACAACTAAGAGGGGGGTGAATCAGATGTAGATTAAATTTTTTATCAATTTCATAGATCTAAAACTAATAAATCAAATCTTTAACAACTTAACTAAAAAGGATGTAAACATGAATACACACACACATGGGACATACACAATGAACACCAAATTTTTACATGGAAACCCAAAATGGGAAAAACTATGGAGAATGTTGATCCTCAAGTATAAAACATTGGTTAAGGTGACACCAGTTAAGGTGATTTTTCAAAAAAGGTGGCTCATTGCCAGAATGCTCACTTCAATTGGGCTCACTACCCAGAAAGACACACTATTGGTATTACAATAAAGGATTTACAGATGGATGGCTCACTACCAAGAGAAACAGAATATGAAATATGAATATTGCATCTACATATGCATGATTTTAGTTCCAATTATTCTCAGAGCTCAATACAACTTGTTTGTAGAAGATCTAGTTAGGAATCTCTACAACTTATTCACAACCTGCCTGTACCAACCAGGATGTACCAAATTTCCTGCACTGATATTTGTCTTTATATTTTCTCATGCACACGCATGACTGATTTATGCACCCAGTGAGCCTCAAAATACTTTGATCTGGAAAAAGTATGTCAATAAGTTTTCTTCCAACAGTTAGCATGTTGGCCTCAAATCACAAAGGTCTATCAATATGTTTCCTTCCAACAATTAGGATCACATGCCAAAATCAATAGAGAATGCTACAAAAACTGAATAAAACATAGCAACCAAGATCAGATAGAAATAAAATGAAAACAAAGTTACCAAGGCCAATAGCTTGATCCCATAAAGTAATTTACAACATGGATAGAAAGGGATCATTACAAAAATGTGGAACACAAAGTCATAAAAACAATGCTAACTGCATACACATCTAGACTAGTTAACATTTATCAATTGTGTGTCTTTACTTTTTAATTCAAAGTGTGGGGTATAATAATCCTTAAATTTGTAACCATCGTTATCACTATTGCACAAGCATCTGGAGCATCTTAAACACAACATTGTATGTCGCATCTAACCCAACAGCTCAAACATCAAGAGGATCCACTCCTCATACCATAACGATTATATTCTAGAGCAAGGAACTTCCGTAAATCATATATGCAAATACTATCACACTGCAATACTTATTCCATTATCTTGTCACCATTTTTACCTTTTCATTCATACTAGTATGCTTTATCTATCTCTTGTCTTGTTTGGACCACCAAGACTGACAACAACTGCTCTATAAACTGTGATCTATGACAACCAAATATAATACTATCAGGAATGACATCAATTGCTCTTTATACTATGATAAAACTAGATCACTAGATGTTGACATCAATGACAACAAAACACATAAGTTTAAAAATATCCCCATTTGTCATTGATGAAAAAACATATATATATTCTTTACTTTTCTCCCCCTTATATATTTACCCTAAATACATCTGTACTTCTTCCTTTTAACAAATTTATATCTCTATATTACTCCCCCTTTGACATCAAGGACAAAGAGTGCCCCAAAAAAATAAAACTGTGCATCCAAAAAGAAGTGTCTCAAATTCACTAACTAGGAAAAAATTTCTTATACCTCTCTTTTAGTTCCAAAAGAAGGCCCTTCTAGGACTGCATTTCCAACAAGAGGTTCTAAAACATATTGCATCTTACAATCAATAAATCAATTGCATTGGTCATATTATTTGGAACGATAGGATTCTTCTCATATGTTTTTTCTTCTTCAAGGACATCGGTGAGATGTTCCAATATAGCTTCAACCATCTCCTTGACCTTTTAAAAATTATTTATCACATCTTCACTTTGTCTCTAAACATCAACCAACTCTATTTTCAAAGATTATATCTTTTTTTCTGTGAACCATCTCTATCACTGAAAATATAATATGTTTTTCCAAAGGCATTCAACTTGGATTCAATAGAGTCAGACTTAGCTCTGTAATTCTACAAGGCAGTAGGCCAGTGAAGGCAATACTTATAAATATTGATCACATTGTCAACACATCTTCTCATCTCCTTTATAGTTGTTGATAATCTATTATGTGATCTATCATATCTTTCTATCATTGGTATCAATAAGGCATATTTCTCCTCATATTCTTCTAAGTATGTATTTTCCTTATCATCATTGATCGATTATAGATCATAAAACTCAATTATTTATTCTTTTTCTTTAATTTTCTTCAGCTTATTTGATTCGAAAGGAGAACCAAAAACCACCATTTCTAATTTTCTTTTTTTTGTAGGAGGAACTTTCCCCAAAAACATTCACTACTAAGTATCAGACCATAACACCATATATATGCAAGTGTAGATGTCTAAAATCATCCTTATATTAGTTTAATTAATATCCCCATAGCATTATAATTAATTTTAATTAATTAATTATATATGTTATATTCTTCTATTTATTTAACTAAATATGATTCACTCTCCTTAGTATTTAAATTTAATTTAAATACAATCCCCTTTAATGTATTAAATCTTATTTATATACATTTTCCTCATTAATCCCTTTTAAATAAATTTTAATTTATTTATTCCTCCACATGACTTAATTATACTAAACTATAATTAATCTAAATCTAATTTGGATTAAACTAATTTGAACTTAGATCCTACCCTACCTCACATCACTCTCAACAAATAGACCTACTCACTAATTAACTAAGGTTAATTAGGCTATTATCTTGATTCCTACACACATTAGTCCTAATTATTTACTCACACATGTGTGAGCAAATTTCTAAAAATTCACTTTTCTAAATAATCCTAATTTGGTGCCAACAAGGTTTCTTACAACCTTGATGACACTCTCTTACACTTTCTAAAAGTGTTTTATTGGACAAAAACTCTTGCACCTCTTACAAGATCCTTCACATGTGTACTTTAAGTACACCTTGACCCATCACATCAAAAGTTTCTCACACATGTGTGAGAAAAGTTGGCCTATTGCATGGCTTATGTGTCCCTCATGTGGCACCTATGTAGATGCCACATGAGCTCCACCTCATCCAATCCCTCTCTCTCCTCCAAAAAATCTATAAATAGAGGCCATTGTCAAGAGTAAATCATCTCTCATTTTTTATGCATTGTTATCATGCTAGTTTAGTGTTTGAATTTTATAGTGCATTTTCATGTTTATGCTCTTAGAAAATCTAGAAATCCCATCTTAGGGATAATGGAAATGAATCTAGTTCTTAGTTTCATCTAATATTGCATAGCATGTTAGTATAGCTTTTGCATCTTCATTATCTTCATTAGCATGTTAGTATACTTGTTCTTGAGCTCTTCATTGCATCCATTAGTTGCATTTGGCTTTCATCCATAACATACAAGTAATCTAGTGGGATTTTAATATTGTGTTGGGAGAGAACACCCAAAAATATCTCTAAGAGCAAATCAACAAGGCCTGGGTGCACTTGTTTGGCTCATCGGAGGTTGTAGTGTAAACCCCTTTGTTTCAATCCTTCATTTGAATATGCTAACTTGTTTATGGTTTCTAATGGCTAATCCTTGTTGTTTGCATGTTTGAGTGATTGTGTTGGATAGGTAGGTTTTTATCACATACATTTTGGCACACCCGGTGGGACCCACGTCCCTTTTTTCTAACAAGTTTCATGTTTTTCTTCATAGTTCTAGAAAGTTTTTACGCAAAGCCATCTATGCTCTGATTCCATCATCTGCATTTCTAGACCTTCGTCTATGCAGATCATCATCTACGCATACAGACAGTCATCTCTGCATGTCTAAAAATAGACTTAGAGTAACATTGTTTTAAACTTCTTTTTATTAAATTTTGAGCTTTCTAACTCTCGGGTTTCTGACAGAGTGATGATTTTTAAGAGTTAGATGTTGTTAAAGTTGATAAAAAAATTTAATATTTATGTATGCTCAGTCTTTCTGGTAACAAAATCCGATTGTCTTTATTTGGCCATTTGTGTAGGTAAATTGCCATCTGCATAGATCACCGTCTACGCAAATCGCCGGCTGTGTGATTTTCCTATGATCTAATGTTTTTGCAACATTTCATAGTTGAAAACTCCAAAACTACTAACAGTTTTTCATGCAGGTTTCCTTGGGTTTTAATAGATTTTGGGAATGAACTTGTATGTTTTAAACATTATTCTTTGAATGAATGTTGCTTAAAAAAAAAAATCAACCACATCTGATCTTGAATGCATAAGGGAATGAACCTCACAAATCTTGAATGACTTAAGGTGAAAAAACACACCTTTTTACATGCTTTCCTTATTGATGTGTGGGAAATAAATTGAACTTGCATGCTTAATCATACTATTGTGTCTTTTTCTTGGTTAGAAAACACTTAGTTGCTCTAATTAGGTTCAAGTTGGAAAATGAACTCTTTTTGGTGTGTTTGAAGAAGTATTTTTCAATAATTCTTTTGAGATATTTTTCATTAGATAGATCCCTTAATTTACATGATGTTATGATTAAACTATAGCCATATCCTCTCACCTCGCCTTCGTGGAACTTGGGTGAAGAGAAAGCTTAGCTTAATCTAGCTTCTAGAGAGGCCTGTCTAGAGGGTGCGCTTCCCCTTTAGAGGATGACCTCAAATTGGTAAATCCTTTCGGCCGGTATAGAAATAAGGTGTGACCCAAAGGTCTACTTTATCCCTTCAAGATCAGGCGGGTCATATTCAATGGTAGTCCATACTAGTTGAATTTCCTTAGCATACTGGCATGGTTGAACTAGAGACTTAAGTGTCTCACGTCGTACAAAATGATTGCGGGGATGCCACGAATCTTATTAGCAACTATAAATTAGTAGCCTACCCAATTCACCTCCTAACGGTGACTTATTATAGTGCAAGGGGAGGGAAGATTCTCCCCCCAAGATTCCCATCATACGTGTCCTAGGATATTGTGTTGCAAAAGAGATCTTTATAGCATGACAACAATACCTAGAAAAAGGCAAAAACACAGGCACCCTTTTGCGGGTGACACTATTGTGTGATCTGAAGGACTACCAAGCAATGGGCCTATAATATTTCATGTGAAGCCAACTCCTTAAGTTAGCTACTATTTGTACAGTCTTCATTGTCTTAAAATACATAAAAACATAAGTGGCTTGAAAGAGTCACTTGAACATACACAAATAAAATCTCACAATTTTATCAAAGTTCCCCAAAGTCACACTTTCTTGTATCCCTCAAGGTTGCTTTGTCCCTTGTTGGATTGTTTTTTAAGACACATGTTGGTTATTGTTAGAGTAATTTAGCAATTGCTCTTTAGTGCTTAAGTTTCACTTAGGCAGGTTCTTTAGTTTTAGGAAAGTTTCTATTTCCTAGCAGTTGCCCGTTTAGGGTTTCGACATCCTTTATAAG
>MU217162.1:492928-540592 GCA_018584345.1 Thuja plicata | reverse complement strand
AACATGCATTTGCAGTCTCTGGCCTATCGGCCGCCTTAGCTCTTTCTCTCTTTCTGTCTTCTTCCTTCTGTGTAACAGCTTTGCATGCAGGTGATCTTGGTTGCATTGCGTTTCAGCAATCTCAACAGTTATTGCCTAGTTTGAGTATGCTAAAATTGGTTCTTGCCATTGAACAAATCTGTCAAAAATCAAACTGAAGTCATAATCTATTCAAAACATCAAGACACTGCCTTAACAATAGTCTACCGTCTCCGCTCTGGAGTCGACATCTGCGTAGATCACCGTCTACATAGATCATCTTCTACGTATATCACCAGCTATGTCTGAGACTGTCATCTCCGCTTGAAAATTGTGAGCTCAAAAATCTACTGAAATATTCAAAATTGGGTGCTCTGTGGGACCCTGAAACCATTTGTTCTAAATCATTCATTCATTCAATCAAAACTAAATTTTTCACCATATGAAATGATCGGTTCCAAGAAACATAAGAAGGTTAAGCTTCCGACACCTCCAGTTTATCGAGAACAAAAAGAAACCACTCACAAATCCAAAGAATACCAACACATTTCCACATCAATCAAGCAAGAAATTGAGTTTTGTGAGAAAATTGACAAAATCATGTACAACAATAAAATCTACAATTTCATGGCCAATTATCCTATCAACCGTGCCTTTGTCACCATTGAGCAATATGATTAGACAAACCTCTTGTTTCTAAGATCAATTCTTCAAATTCTTCCATCATCATCAAGCATCATTCCTTCTCTTGGAGCATTAGATCAAATCTCTTTGCATCAAATCAAATCAATCCTTTTTAGGTTGAAAGACCTTAATCAAAGTGTTACAGACCTTCATCCTCAAACAAACACAAGATTTCTTGTAGACAATCAGTCCATCTCAAGTAATTTAAATCCATTAGTGATGTCCCCTTTTGCTTGAGATCACAAGTCCATCTTCAAGTAGAACAGGTATCATTTAAATCCTTTTGTTTTTGTATCATCACAAGGTCTAGTTATTCTTAGGTTTTGTTCTAAAAACTGTTAAATCAATCAATCAATCAATCAATCCTTAATCAATCATCAATCAATCCAATCCAATCAAATCAAATCAAAATTAAGAATCAGATCTTTGCTCCATTTCATTTCAATCTTACATCCTCTTGTCTTCCATTCTTCTAAGTCCACCATTATGTGGTAGTCACTTGATCCCAAGATAGAAACATGAGGCGTGCAACACTCAACACCGCTACCTATGAGGAGAATCTTTTTTCCCATCAATACTTTTGAGGCACTGAAGTAATAGCTGAGGAATTTCCTGAAGAAACTGAGTTAGTGGAACAAGAAGAAATACCTACCCAAGTGAACGACTTCCTTAACAATCCATACAAATTAGAAATGGTTGAAAAGGCCATTAATCAAAATAGTGGTGAGATCTTCTTGAATCTTATTCAAAATGGCATCACAGTGCCCACTAACTTTAATGAAACACTCCTTACCTGAAACATCACCAAAGTCATCGTTGCTGCTACTGTAGCCATGGATTCTAATTCAAATGCTACATCATCAGGTGATACTGGTAAAGGAGTTATTAGTGAACCTTCCACTTCAATACCTACATTAGCACCTATATCAACAACTACATCAATAGTCCAATTGACACAAGAACAAATTCAACAGATCCTAAGTGCCTTGCAAAACATTATTGCGCATAATAGCACTCACACAATGACAAATACTACTCAAGGAGCAAGTTTTAATGTCAACAACATAGGGCATATTTCCATGCCTTTGACTACATCATCTCTATTTCAAAAAATAGGTATGAAGACATCGAAAACAAACACATCTAGAGCTTATCAATATATACCCCCTCCTATTGTTGGTATGACCTCTGCAGGGTTTTCAGATGCACAATTTGGAGGAGGCAGAGCTTATGTGCCACCATTTCCACCGCATAATGCTCCAAATTTAGCCCAACAATTTAATGAACTTAAAAACCTTGTGCATGGTTTACAAAATGAGGGCAAAAAGGAGTTTTCTTTTGAAGATATTTGTCCCTATCCATTTGACAAGTCCATCACAATGCAACCATTCCCACCAAAATTTGAGATGCCTAAATTTGAGAAATACAAAGGTGAAACATGTCCTCTACAACATCTCAAAGAATTTTACATCGCATGTCAAGAAGTTGCCTATAATGAGAATTACCTAAAAAGAATCTTCACTAGGAGTCTTGGAGGCGCAGTTTTGGATTGGTTCATGGCCCTTCCTTATGGATCAATCTCTACTTTCTCTGATCTCACAGAGAAGTTTGTTGGACAATATTCGTATAACATTGAGCATCAAGCAACACTCATCGATTTGTGCAATACTAAACAAAAGAATGGAGAAACTTTTTCTAGTTTCTTACAATGATGGAGACATTGCAAATCATATGCTATGGAAAATACTTGATAGTCATTTAATTGACATCTTTACAAAGGATTTGATCTCCAAGATGTCTTTCCAAATGAAAATGGCTTCACCTGACACCTTTGAATCCCTTGTCAAGAAGGTAAAAGACATTGAAGATGGCCTTTTGCAAAGAGGTAGCATCAAACATTATACTCCTAACAATGATAAACCAAAATTCTGGAGTAAAGATAAAGGAGTTATCAATGATGGAGTGACCGATGCCAAGCATGTTCAAACTGTTCAAGAATCCAACAATAGTAATCAAAACAATCGCAATACCAATCAAAATCAAAATTGTAACAATAATCAAAATTAGAATCAGAACAATCAGAATTAGAATCAGAATAATCAAAATTAGAATCAGAACAACCAAAATCAGAACAATCAAAATCAGTATCAAAACAACAATCAACAACAACCACACAACCAATTGTATTTTTTCCCTCGCAACAACAACAACAACAATAATAATAATAATAATGACAACAATCAAAAATGATGACAATTCACAGTATTGGCAGAACCCTTAGACGTGATCTTCAAACAACTTGCAGATCAAGGAATGATAATCTATCCAAATACTCATCCTTTTGATGAGAATCAACCCAAACTTATTTGGTATAGAGATAATGAATATTGTGATTATCATCACATTAAAGGGCATGATACCAAGATATGCATGAAGCTCAGAGACTTTGTGAAAGATCTCATTAAGGATGGAAAAATTGAAGTTAAAGGTCAGAATGCATCCTCATCTAATGCAAAACTTAAAGTCTATAATCATCCCTTTCCACCACACAATCAAAACAATGCATCCAACGCAATCCCATATGATTACTCTACCAATACTATCACAGGCCATGATCGAACATGTGGGAGTCTAGAAGAAAATGATATCTTTGGGTTTGACGCCCTCTGTGGCCGCATTGAATAATTTGACACACATGTTAACACCATAACTCTCAAAGATTCTCACTATAATGCTACCACACGTAGACCCAGAGTCATTGTCCAAGCTGCTGATAAACCTTCTACATCTGCAAATCCACCAACTGCACCATCTACTGCTGCTTGGCCTGCCTCACGCTATGACCTATTGGCTCAGTTAGGAAAGATGCCTGCACAAATATCCAATCTAGAGCTCCTAAAAACCTTTCCAATTCACAAATAAATCCTTGAAGATGCTCTAAATGAATCCTGTGTCCCTGAGAATATCAACGCCACACAATTCCAAGACATGATCGAGAATCTAGCTACATAAGAGCATCTTGTTTTCACTGACAAATACTTTCATGGTCCTAACCTTCATCATAATAAATCCCTCCATATTGAATCCAAAATCTAATCCACTAAAAACAAACGAGTCCTTATAGATGTTGGATCTGGCCTAAATTTGTGCACATTGAAAATGATTCATAACATCAGTCTTTTTTAGGACCTCCTAGATGTAGACAAGCGAATAATAATAAAGGCCTATGATGATAGAGAACAAGAAAGCAAGGGTTTGATCACACTACCCTTACAAGTGGGCCCGGCCTTGATTGAAACTGTTTTCCATGTACTGGATCTAGATCTACCATACAATATCTTGTTGGAACGACCTTGGATACACGCTATAAAAGGTGTGCCCTCTACTTATCATCAATGTCTCAAGCTCCCACATCATGGTAGAGAAATCATGATTCCTGGAGAACCTGAGCCCTTTCAATACTGCAAGAGCCTGGAAGGCAAACAGTCTAACTATTGTCCATTGAATGAATTTGGCTGACATTTTAATCAAGAAACCCCTATTCTGAACACTCCCTTTGTTCCATAAAATACAACAGAAACACCAGATGGTCAATCCAAAGGAAAGGAAGAGGTTACTGAAGACAAAGCCTCTGGATCTGAAGCAAAGGCCACCTTTACAGATCAAGGCATGGGAGAATATAAATTTGAAAGTTCTCTATGCATCGTGCAACTCCCTTTGTCTCCAAATTCCTATGGAAGACCATCACCATTACCCCCCTCTAAAGATAAAGAGCTCATGCATTGAAAAACAACCACTTTTGATCATTGGGGGTCCTTATCAGATGAACACATGGAATACAATGTCTTTGATTGTCTCTCCAGAGATGAAGAAGAAAAGCCTGTGACCTTACCCAAAGGAAAGGTTACTCCCATTGTTGAAAGCACAGGGTATCATGGTACTGGTCTTGGAGCTAATGAAACTGGTAAGAAGAAAGTCATAACATCCAATGGCTATCCTTGAGGACATGGATTGGGTTCCATAGAAACTAAGACTAACTTCGCTAAGGATTATTGTTTAGCGGTCTCAGATTCAGACACTAAAGAAGAGTTCTTCAAAATTCCTTTCCATTATGTTGAAGATGACCTTGATGACCTTAACCATGTCTTCACTATCACCCAAGCTGACCTTTCATCCCCTCATCTTACTCTTACCAACCCTAAACTAATTGACTAGGATCAGCAAGATTCACCACCAACTTTGGACATTTGCGGTTTGGATGAGGTAGTTTTAGCCCTCTTTGGACTTAAGAATCTCCGAGAATAAGAACATCAGATCCACTAAAATGAGAAAGCCTACTTCAGTAGCCAGGTCAATTCTCTTAGTCGCAAAAATCAAAATCAAAATAAAAATAAAAATAAATGAAAATACAGAAACATCCCCTGTGAAAACCTCTCGCAGGCACCTTTGGATGAAGAAAAAACAAAATAAAGGACGCATCCTCTAGTGAAAACCTTTCTAAGGCACTAGAGGAGGGAGAAGTTGACCTACCATTCATATCAAAAGAACCAAAAGTGTCCTCTATGATTATCGAAGACACTATCCTGATCAATCTGGGAACAGAATCAAATCCACACATTACTTACATTGCAGTTTCTCTCAGTGATCAAGAAAAGAGAGACATGACAACATTCCATCATAAACATAAAATCAAATTTTCCTGGACCTACAAGGACATGCCCAGGCTTGATACAGATCTTGTCATGCATAATCTTGTTGTGGATCCCAGTGTGAAACCTATTAAATAAAAACTCTGCAATTTGCACTGGTAGTCAAAGTAGAGCTTCAGAAAATGTTGGATGCTGAAGTAATCAGATCTATAGACTATCGTGAATGAGTCTCCAATATTGTACTAGTAGGCAAACCTATTGGGGGCATTTTCATCTGCACTAACTTCAGAGACCTAAACCTTGCATGTCCTAAGCATGATTTTCCACTCCCAAATATTGACATTATAGTGGATTTGACTGCTGGACACGAGATGATGTCCCTCATGGATGGCTTCTCCGGTTATAATCAGATTAGGATAGCACCAAAAGATCAACACAAAACTACATTCACAACACCTTGGGGTACCTTATGTTATCAGGTGATGCCCTTTGGCCTTAAGAACTTCGGCGCCACATATCAGAGAGAAATGACTACTATATTTTATGAACTTTTGCATGTTATCATGGAAGACTATGTAGATGATCTTTTGGGAAAATCCAAGACACAGGAATCACACATTCCTATCCTCACTACCATTTTTGAGCGATTGGAGAAATATAAGCTACAGCTAAATCCCAAGATGTGTGTCTTTGGAGTACAATCTAGTAAGCTATTGGGATACATTGTGTCACGTCGTGGAATAGAAGTTGACCCAAAGAAAGTAAAGGCCATCCTCGAGATTCCACCTCCAAAAACATTGAAATAGTTGTGCAGCTTACAAGGAAAATTGCAGTCCATCAAAAGATTCATGTCACAACTGGCAGATAAGGTGCATCTGTTCTCTCATCTCTTGTGCATGAATATAAAATTCCAATGGGATTTCTTATGTCAAAATGCATTTGAGAAGCTAAAAGGATATATGGATAATCCACATGTGTTGGTACCACCTATCGTTGGCCATCCTCTCATTTTGTATATATCTACTACAGAGGTTGTGTTGGGATCCCTTCTGGCACAATTAGATGATAATGGCAAAGAGCGAGAAATTTATTATCTCAGTAGGACCCTTTATTGGTTATGAATTGAATTATTCCCTAATTGAAAAATCATGTTTGGCTATTTTTTTGTGTACACAAAAACTACAGCATTATATACTTAATCATAATATTCACCTTGTTTCCAAAATTGATCCACTCAAATATCTCCTGGCACGTGCTGCTCTTACTAGTCGTATAGTGAAATGGGTTATGATCCTTAGTGAATTTTACATTGTTTATATGGATCGCAAAGCTATCAAAGGGCATGTTATTGCAGATCAACTAGCTGAAGCACTTGTTGACAGTAAACATCCACTCATAATAGATTTTCCAGATGAATCAGTCCTCAATCTTGCCCCAAGTACCCCATGGAAAATTTACTTTGATGGATCCTTCATTCAAAAAGGATCAGGGGCAGGAATCTTGTTTGTTACACCAAAAGGGGATCTCATCCCTAAATCTTATAAATTACAATTTCCTTGTACGAATAATATTGCAGAATATGAAGCCCTTGTACTTGGACTCCATCAGGCCATACAATGGAAGATTCTCAATTTGTTGGTACTAGGTGATTCACAATTGGTTATCAAACAAGTTATGGGTGAATATCAAACAAAGGATGATAAGTTGCTTCCCTATCGTCGTATAGTCGAGGACCTCAAACCACACTTCACCAAATTGGTCTTCCAAAAAACCCCCCACACAAACAACAAAGTTGTTGATTCCATGGTTACTACTAGGTCCCTGATCACCATGCCAGAACACAGTACATGGTGTGAATTTCTTGTTGAGAATCTTACTATCCCTGCCTGTGACAAAACCAAATTCTAAAATGGTGTGTGAAATTGTTGATCCTAACTACCCATGGTACCAATAATTATATTCCTACCTTCTTGACAGACATACCCCACTTTCCTTAATCCCCAATCAACATAAAACCTTCATCCGCCGTACTTCTCGATACACAATCCTTGGTGATACCCTTTTTCGAAAGCATTTTGGTGGAACTCTTTTAAGGTGTCTAAATTTTGATGAAGCACAAATGTCCTTGGAGGAGGTACATCAAGGAATCTATGGGGCTCACTCTAGTGGATTCACTTTGGCCAAGAAGTTGTTACGCACTGGATATTACTGGCCTACTATGGAACAGGATGCCTACAACTATGTGAAGAAATGTGGGCCTTGTCAATAGCATGGTGATTTGATACACACCCCACCCCAACCCCTTCAGCCCACCATCACCCCTTGGCCTTTTTCATGTTGCGGTCTCGACCTCGTTGGCCAAATTTTCCCTAATTCTTCTAATGGCCATAAATACATCCTTGCTACTACTGAGTAATTTACCAAGTGGGTCAAAGTTGTTCCTCTCACCTACACCACTGGAAAATAGATCTCAAATTTTATTTTAAACTATCTTATCTGTCGATATGGCATTCCTTAGGACATTATTACTGATAATGGAGGACCTTTCAAAAAAAGGGATTTCACAGAGCTATGTAGGAAATTTAGCATTACCCACCATACCTCTTCCAAATACTTTCTGCAAGGCAACGGTTAAGCAGAGGCTACAAATAAAACCATCCTTAAAATCCTCAAGAAAATAGTCAATGAAGTTGGTCGTGATTTGCACCTTCACCTTAATCCTACCCTTTGGGCCTACCGCACCTCCATTCGAACCCCCACTAGAGCCAACCCCTTTGCCCTTGTCTACGGCACTGAGGCTATTCTACCCATTGAAATTGAGCTCCCTTCCCTTAGAATTTCTCTTAAGAATCTATTGTCCAAACAAGAATATAGAGTTTCATACTTGCAAGAGCTAGAACTCCTTGATGAGAGACTCCTCAGTGCCCTAAACCACCTCCGCATGTATCAAAATTGCCTTCACCTCCAGTTCAACAAAAGGATTAAACCTCGTCAGTTTGAGGTTGGTGATCTTGTCCTGCAGCACAATATGAAGAATCTCAACAACTGTGAAAAGAGAGGAAAGTCTGAACCTAATTGGTTGGGGGCCTTCATCATCATAGCAAAGTATGGGTCTGACACTTATTAGATTGCTTCACCAGAGGGAGATCTGATCCTTGATCCTGTAAATATTGTACATCTCAAGCGCTTCTATGCTTGATCCTTCAGCAGTCTATTGTATAGTCGAAAACTATCAAAATCCAAAAAAAATAGAAAAATAGAAAATCTAAAAACATTCAAAAAATCAGAAAAGCAAAAAAATTAAAAAATCAAAAAATTAAAAAAAGCATAAAAAATATAAAAGCTTGAAAAAGTATCATAAAAAGAAAAAAGAGAGAGAAATAAAATCATCCATCTGTGAAAACCACTTCGGTGGCGCAATGGATAAGTACCATGGTGAAAACCTATTTCAAGCACCATGTGTAGTCAGATTCACCATCTGTTTCCACCATTTTCCATACAGCCCCCATCACCTTCCATAATAAATTCACTACCCATATCTGTGTAGGTAGTTCCCTGACCATTTTCGACTCTCGCAATAAAATCACATTCCCACACGACTGAGCTTACCATATCAACACTGAGCTTTATTCTAGACACAGTGATGGGTAACATTTCCAACAATTCAGCAGATAGATTGACTTTCCTAGTTTTGTTCTATTCACAAGCAATTGCCAACGAATTCCCATTTCACTCAATCAATCTTTGGTCCATCGGGATACATCCTTCCGGTGTCGGCTATTATATTATATCCTCACATCAAAACTGTTCATGGCAAGAACTTTTGGACTGAATGACCGCTTGGTCAGGATGCCTTTTTGTTGATTTTATCTTGTGTTTCAATGTGGCCTTTGATATTTTATATATTGGTTCATTATGATGAGTACATAGTGGAATACATTTCATCTGTGCTATGATCTTCTTATCATAGATTGTTAGTGCATTTATGTTTTGATATTTAGTTATGACTATGTATGCCTCGCTAGGGGCATGATTCATGCATCTCAAATCCCTAAAAAGATTTGGATGTATTGCGTCTCCTCATGAGTAACATTTCATAGGTCTCGTCATACCTAATATCTTGCATTCTTGTTCCTAACAACCTATTTTTCTAAGAGTCTAGTCCACGCAAAGGAAACATGTCACTTGTGTTTTCTAACACATGGTGCATAACTCCTTTTTCAATATAAAACTAGGGTGTGCTCTCCAACATTAACACGATATAAATCTCACTCTCATCATAGTTAGGATTGCATCTTAGCTAGGTCATATTGCACTTTGCATTTTGCTCTTGGCAAGTTTTTTGTTTATTCCCCCTATCCAGTCACCTAAGTGATTTTATTAGACCTATTTGATACACACAAAAATAGTTTCCCCATCTGTCCCATATTGCATTCATTCATTAAGTTAATTTTACTATTCATTACGTTCATTACTCATTAATCACTATAGTTACACATAGTTCCATTTCATTAATTATTCATTACATTCATCACTATAGTCACATTGTTAATTCATTAAAATCATTCGTTCATTTTAGGTCCATTTACACATTATTCATTTATTTACTATCACATTGCATCATTACATGTAGTATACATCCATCTATAAGCATTTACACATATAACATATAACATATATGCATCCCATCCCTGCATCACAAATAGGTCAGTCTAATCATCTCATCCTGCATGTCAGTCATCAACATCATATAAGACATAAAATCATAACACATCCATCCTGCATAGACATCACATCATAACATAAATCATCATCGATAAAAATTCCATGTATATATATCATAATGTCTATCGTACATCAAGTGTCTCATAAATCATACAAAAATGTGTATCAAAATGGCCTGAGAAGAATCATGGTGGTGGTTGCGATGGCCATGCACCCCTGCTCAAACACGGTGGTAACTCCACCGATCCCTGTGAATCCCGCCCTGTACTCTGGGATAATTATCTCTCTGAATAAGGGGGCTCTGACTCTGCCTCTGTCACGACTCTGTGATATAAATTCATGTAGTAAAAGGCCTCCCACCCTCTCCTGCCAACCTCCCTCTATACTGCAAATCCATCTGCTAGCACCTGACCCAACCCTGTCATTGTGCCTGTATCACGAGCTATATCTTGCTCTTCTCTATAGCTCTCTTCTCAAATCTGCATAGCATCATGTTGTGTTGTCAAAGATGCTATTTGCATTGGCATGGCTTCCAACTCCTCTCCAACCCCCTCCTCTTGTCCACTCATTAAAAACTCACCACTGTCCACCTGGGCCTGTAATAGGTCTAGTGCCCTCTAAGCACTGTCCCCGCGAGCTGTCTCTGATGCTAGCTCCCCATGTACTCTGGTCAGCTCTATCTATAGACTACCATCTGTAGCCTGAGCGGTGGCCAATAATCCTTGTAGCTATAGGATCTCTACCTGTGCACTAACCTCAGTCAACTGAGATATTATCAGTAAGCCTTGTACTCTCCCGAGATCAGTGCGTAGATTGTCCTGCTCTGCCACTACTGTATCATGTACATCCTGGGCTATGTGCCTGGCTAGTGGTCCCTATCCTGGTGGCCCCTGTGGCCCCTGTCCCTATATAAGTGGCCCCTGAGGCCCCTATCCTTGATCTTGTGTCTATCCTTATATGCCTGGGACCACTGGCTGCTGCCTCCCTACAGGTATCTCTACCTATCCCCGTCGCCTCTGATCTGCTACCCTAGGCCAAACTTTCCTCCCCCCAGCCCCTCCTCCATCTCCTCCATCCTCATCATCATCATCCCCATCCTACCCTCCTCCATCCCCTCCCTCTCCTGGCTACTCATCCTCCTGTACCACACCTGGCACTATCATTCTAATCGGCCTGTGCGCCACCCACCACTATGCATATGTTGGGACAACACCACCATCTTGTAGTGAATCTCGTGCCCTGATCCATGGCACCTTGGTCATGCCCATCTATGATCCCCATGCTATCTGTAGATCCATTCACATCCCCCAAATGCTTCTGACCTCTCGAGTAACCAAGAGGTATGGGAATCCTTTGGTACAGCCTCCTGAATCCGGCCCATCTGTCTTTGTACTCTTGACAGCATAAATCTAGAAATCATATATGATGTCCGCCCAATCAGCCAGCAATTTGTCTATACAAATCTGAGATAATATGAGTCATAAAACTCATCCTCCGCATATTCATCATGTTGTGGAACCTGGTGTCCCCATGTCTCTCACCCTGCATATGGTGCCCACTGAATGTCACCCATCTCATCTAAATTATGCCGCCAGTATCCAACTGAGTCTGTAGACTCGTAGTTGTTGGGTGGCCTATACCTACATGCAAATAGCTCATAATCCTATCTAGTCTCACGTGTCTAGATCAGTTGTATAATCACAATATGCTCCCACGCCCATACAAGTAGCAATGTGCATCTCGGTCCTAGTTCCCTACCCTTACAGTAGGTGCAAATGTGCAAATCATAGTAAAGCTGCCAAAGGATAGTATACCCCTAGCAGTAATAGTCCCCATCCTCTACCATGCTTCTCAGCACTTGAGCCCAGCTAATCGGGAATCCCTTGCCTACATGATCAGGCATCAATCATCCCCCAATCAATCCTACCAAATACAGTGCCACCCACCGCAATCGTGGTCGTAGCGCCATCACTCCCACCCATGACATCCAGTGTCGTGAAGTTAGTATATCTGCATATCTCCTCCCAAAGGCCATCTCCATGTGAGGCTCTAATCCCTCAAAGTAGTACTCGGGTATCAGCCCTCGAATCGACACTCTACAAATCCTTCACACATCGTGAAGGGTAATCGTGGCTTCCCCTGTGGGGAAGTGAAATCTTGATGTGGTGTTATGCCACCTCTCGATCAGTGTTGACATAAGCACATTATGCGCTCTTAAATGGGGTCAGAGGTGTACATGCTCCAATCCACATAGTGTCACAATCCCCCAATCCTTCGTCATTAGCTCATGCTCCAGCACCATCATCACTGGAAAGCACTCCCTCGCCCGGAAGGTAATAGTATCCTCCTGCATCCACCATGCTCATGTGAGATATCAAATAGCATTCTGGGGCATCAAAAAATTCCCCTAGCCTAATCTAGGGCATCAAAAAAATCTCCTGGACCCTCCCCTCTCTCTTCTTTCCTCCTTTTTTCTCTATTTCTAGGTCAATCAATGGAGACGCCGATTTACCCTCGCAGACGGCGGTTCTTCATAGACGTTGATCTGCGAAGACGGTGTTTCAAGCCGCCACCTCTTTTCCACGCAAACGGTGGAGTTCTAACTCGGCCGTTTCCACCCTCTTTTTTCACCTCCCCATTGCCCTCGCAGACGAAGATCGTGTGATATTCATCTGTGCGAACACATATTGCCGATCGGGCATCTGGAAGATGGGGACCTGTCGATCGTCGTCTGCGTTGTGAGCTGGTTTGGAGCATGTTTTGGGTACCATAAATGCAATAAAAAATATTAAATGTGTAATTGACTAGGAGGCCTTCGACTACTCACCGGTGGTCCAACATTCGTGGGTCACTGATGGATCCTAACTCGCTCTCGAAGTTGCGCACGCTCTCGAACTGTTGCCATTGCTTCTCTCTTCTTCCATCTTTTTGCTCTTTATGAGTGAAAATGACTTCTCTTTGGGCCCCGGTGGACTGTTTATAGCCCCTTGGGGCCCATTTCTTCCATCCTTCTCCCTGTTTCCCGCTCTGGTCCCTATTTTTCCTCTATTTCTTTTGGACACGCCATGCAATTGGTCTTCTTTCCCTCTTTTCCTACCTTTTTCGAGAAAATTTTATTAAAAAAAAATATTTTTTCCTATTATTTTCTTCACTCCTCCACTCTCGTTGCCTTAGGTTTTCCTGACCTTTCTGGGGCATCTTATTTTCTTTTCTTTGATGCGACGCCACTTCTAACGCCACATCAAAGAGGGGAAAAATGTAGATGTCTAAAATCGTCCTTATATTAATTTAATTAATATTCCGATAGCATTATAATTAATTTTAATTAATTAATTATATTTTTTATATTCTTCTATTTATTTAATTAAACTCATTTAATTAAATATGAATCACTCTCCTTAGTATTTAAATTTAATTTAAATACTATCCCCTTTAATGTATTAAATCTTATTTAAATACATTTCCCTCATTAATCTCTTTTAAATAAATTTTAATTTATTTATTCCTCTACATGACTTAATTCTACTAAACCATAATTAATCTAAATCTAATTTGGATTAAACTAATTTGAACCTAGATCTTACCCTACCTCACATCACTCTCACCAAATAGACCTACTCACTAATTAACTAAGGTTGATTAGGCTAATTTCTTGATTCCTACACACATTAGTCCTAATTATTTACTCACACGTGTGTGAGCAAATTTCCAAAAATTTACTTTTCCAAATAATCCTAATTTGGTGCCAACAAGGTTTCTTACAACCTTGATGACACTCTCTTACACTTTCTAAAAGTGTTTTATTGGACAAAAACTCTTGCACCTCTTACAAGATCTTTCACATGTGTACTTTAAGTACACCTTGACCCATCACATCAAAATTTGTTCACACATGTGAGAAAAGTTGGCCTATTGCATGGCTTATGTGTCCCTCTTGTGTCACCTATGTGAATGCCACATGAGCTCCACCTCATCCAAACCCTCTCTCTCCTCCAAAAAATCTATAAATAGAGGCCATTGTCAAGAGCAAATCATCTCTCATTTTTATGCATTGTTAACATGGTAGTTTAGTGTTTGAATTTTATAGTGCATTTTCATGTTTATGCTCTTAGAAAATCTATAAATCACGTCTTAGGGATAATGGAAATGAATCTAGTTCTTAGTTTCATATAATCTTGCATAGCATGTTAGTATAGCTTTTGCATCTCCATTATCATCATTTGGTGAAGGCTTGAGACAAGTTCTTCATACTTGTTCTTGAGCTCTTCATTGCATCCATTAGTTACATTTAGCTTTCATCCATAGCATACAAGTAATCTAGTGGGATTTTAATATTGTGTTGGGAGAGCACACCCACAAATATCTCTAAGAGAAAATCAACAAGGCCTGGGTGCACTTGTTTGGCTCATCGGAGGTTGTGGTGTAAGCCCCTTTGTTTCAATCCTTCATTTGAATATGCTAACTTTTTTATGGTTTCTAATGGCTAATCCTTATTGTTTGCATGTTTGACTGATTGTGTTGGACAGGTAGGTTTTTATCACCTACAGCAAGGTTCATGAAATAATCTTTGCACACTTTGTCTTTATCATCAAGCAACTTAAGTACCAATAAATATATTTTCCAATAGGAACATTTGACTTCCATTCAATATTTTCTTTCATCGATAAAGATTTCAAGAGATAGAGTACCAAACACATTAAAAAAATAGAAAAGATGTCCACTTTCATTTTTCATAGCAAGGTTATTTAACAGCTACATCCTCAATATTTTACATAAGTCAAAGTTCTTTCCTTCTTCCACCATTTGATGTGTTGTAAATACATCTATAGTTGAAGTTGCACCTTCTCTATTTCTGAAATAAATTTTGTAATTAATGCCATAAGAAATATACCTTATTATAGATTCGAAAATGTTATCAATTTTCAATGATCTCTTATTTACCATGATTCCAATTAGGTCATTAACCTCTTTGTTCTTAACTGACTTCTTCATCATAATAGGTCCAACACCACAAAGACTTGTAATAGCTGATATAAATTCCTTCGTAATCTGATAGGGTTTGTTCAACATCATGTAATCACCTTGGATATGACTCAAAAAAAACTTAATAGATTTTTCATTAGAAAAAAAAAACTCACTCCTAATATCCAGACTTACATGCCCTAGATTTCTGAGTTTCTAAAATTCTCCAACTGTGAAACCATTTTCAAGTAATTTATCTTCATGTAATTAAATTCATCGAATTAAACTTTACCAAACCTCCAACTACTTCTAGACACGCCTTCAATTGTCATCTTCAATTCCATTAGTGACATAAAATCTTTCTTCACTAAGCACCAGTACACAATTTTTCCTTTTTCTCTTCAACTTCTCTTGCAACAAGATCTCTTTTTCTTATGATGCAAAATCATTGCCAAAAACTTGATATCTAACTTGCTTGTTACAATTAAGTTTTTTCCACCAAATCTATCTTGTCAAACACCCATACAATTCATACACAATTTATCGAAACACATATTTTATGTTAATAGCAATTTTCATCCCACAACTACTACATGCAACATCTCGGCAAAGGGGGCAAAATATTTTTTGTGAAGCTCCCCCTACGCACAAGCTACTAGGTCAATTTCTCAAGGAAAGGTCACTTGAACATAAATTTGGTATTATTATCACATTCATTTCCTTCTCTCTCAAAACCATTACATCTTTCTTCTTAGGTTCTTTATCTTTTAACAAAGCAATTGTATTCTTGCAACTACTAAAAAAATTTCTAAACTCTTTGCAATTGTAACACTTGATGTTTTCTAATCTAATTTTGCTAAAGTTGTCCTAGATCTGCATTGATTAGCTATGAACATAACCATAACATAGATGAAAATATCCATGAAATAATTTACCCATAAGTGATCTATTTGTTCCATCAAAACTTCTATCCATTCTGCAAAAAATATCTTTGCGACCAAATTTCTTTCAAATAAAGCATTGAGCAGTTTGATTTAGTTTTTGTTTGCATTCAATTGCCTTATGTCTGAATATATTACACTAAAAATAATAACCATTAAAATATGGGTACCTTAGAGAATTGGATTTTCGAACTAGATTCCTTCCTATAGGAGCTTTTTGATTATAGACCAAGTTTGCATCTTTAGGTTTTTTTTCAAATTTTGCCTTGCCTTTACTTTTGTCATTTGAATCTAATCCACTTTTTTCAATAATGGTTTCTACTCCTTCAATAGTTCCTCCAATACTGCACTAATTTTGTTGAATTTTACCTCTGATTCATGTTTCATAATCTCTTGTTTTAGCTTCTCACATTATTTTGTTTTCTTATTGAATGCATTCCTTAGACATTCCTCCACTTTCTTTCTTCCTTTGATTTTAAGCACCTAATGCTCAATAGTATCTTTTGTGTCTTTCAACTCTTTATTAACTTCCTTAAATGTCATCTTGAATTTCCAGATCTAATCTCTTAGCTTCTAGACACAATCATTTTCTTCCTTGATACTTTATTTTAATTCTTCATTCTCATACTCCACACTCTCCAAATCTTCAAGGGTGGTCTTTAAATCTTCATCTAAGTAGTACCCACTTTCCATATCCTTAGATATCATCTATTCAATCCACAAGGATCTCCCTAAAGTGATTAATCTTGTGTGTGTGTGTGTGTGTGTGTGTGTGTGTGTGTGTGTGTGTGTGTGTGTGTGTGTGTGTGTGTGTGTGTGTGTGTGTGTGTGTGTGTGTGTGTGTGTGTGTATANTGTGTGTGTGTGTGTGTGTGTGTGTGTGTGTGTGTGTGTGTGTGTGTGTGTGTGTGTGTGTGTGTGTGTGTGTGTGTGTGTGTGTGTGTGTGTGTGTGTGTGTAAATTAAATTATACAAACCTATAATGAAACATTAATACAATATTTCAAATTAAATGATACAACTAGTTAAAGAAAGGAAATGAAAGAGCACGGGTGTTACATCACTCTCTGATTATAAGTATTTGAGTTATTCTCTTAGCTACAATTATGATCCTCAAATGACAACCTAGAATACAAGATAATGAAGATGCAAGATAGATCTATGATGAAATTAATTGAAAATGATATGCTAGATGATCAAGAACATTAAACTAAGATGAAAATCCCCTATTATGCTATGATTATAAATGCTTTTAATCTAAAATTGCTAGAATAACAATGCCCTTAATGATGAAAATGACTATAATGCATTTTTTGCAAAATGATGATGGATCCTTAACTCTAATTGTGCATCCTATTTATAGGATTTCTCAAGGTTTAGGGGGTGAGTTTAGGTAACCATAGTCAAGGTATGATTAGGATTAGAGGTTGATGATGTGTCCCCTTTGGATGGACAAGATCGATTCTCAAGATTGAATGGTCAAGATAGAAAAGCCTATTTGTGATCTAGGTGCTCATTTTCCTCTTCTCCCATTGGTTGATTTATTTTTGTCATGTAGTGGTAGGTGAGAGATTTTAGGAGGAATTAATTTAAAATAATTAATTTAATTAGCCATATATGATTTACTAAATTGAATTTAATTAATTAATGAACTATATAATCAAATGATTAATTCAATTACATAGTTAATTGATTTTTATTTTAATTAATCCAAATGGCTTGAGTTTAATTAATGTTTTCTTTGACCATTTTTAGGTGCATACATTTGCCCCTCTTTGAATCAATGTGTGAAAGCGTTGGTTCAAAGAAAATTTGATGCCTGATGTCCGATTTTGATGATTTGATATTTTTTACTTGATGGCAAGATGCAGATCTGATTGGTTTGATGATATGATGTTTCCCAAGTGATGTTAAAACTTTGATATGAACCCTGATTTGAATTGCAATAAAATCTTGATGCCCCAATTGTGAATTTGAAATTTTGATGTCCAATGTCTCTGATTTTGGAAAATTTCTTGATTTCAAAATTTTTGTGATCTGATGATAGTATGCCCCCTTGGGAAATGAATCAAAATGATTTTGCGATGTTTGGGTATTTTTGCAATTTTAGATTTTTTATTGATTTTCGAAGAATTTTGAATTTTTAGTTGATTTTGAATTTTGATTTATTTCTCGATTACATTTTGAGTTTGATTTATGCCTCAATGATAAAATTTTGATTAAATTGTCCCTTTTTTGATTAATTTGGTCAAAATTACCCTCTAAAAGTTGAAAATTTGATATTAATAGGGTAAATTTACCTTTTATCCACTCATTTTCACTCTCACATTTGTCTTTTTCTCTCTGAGCTTAGTTTTATTCCCTCATTGTGAAGATGGTTGTACCGATCTAGGAGCACTAATTTGATAAGGGCAAGAAATTTCAAAGGCCTCCAACGTATGGACCTCTGGTGAGTGATCGGTCGTTACCTTATTTTTCATCATTTTTATGAATTTGTAGGTTGTTTTTAGCAATTTTAGCAGCGGGTTTGAAATTTTTAGAGTTTTTTCACCTTTACCAATTCTTGTCGCTCATGCTCTTTTCTTCATCACCTATGCACTCTGTTTCTTCTCCTTTTATAGGGAAAAATAGCTCATTTTTATCGCTAATACAATGTCTTACATCGCCTATACATAACAATGCACTTTTACTCCCTTTTTTGTCACTTTTGCGGATAGTTTCATGGTTTTACTGTAAAATGTCACCTATGAAATGTTGTTTCACTTTTACCAATTCTAGCATCACTTTTATAACTTTCTGCATCATGGGTTTTTTTATCGTGTATGCATAATAAAACATCATTTTTACCCAAAAGTTGCATTTTTTGATTGCCCACTCAGTTTTGATGATTGATTTCTCGATTTGAGTGATGTTGATGATGTTCTCAGATAAGTTGGTGATGTTTTGACGTTGGTTCAAATTCAATTTGTGTTATGTTAGTCTAGTCAAGTAGTTGATGTTTTTTAATGTCAATTCGATAGGATAGATAGGTTGATGTTTTTCCGTTGAGATTTAGAAGAATGAAAATCAATACGCTCAATGAGATTGTTGCAAATCTCACCTGAGCAAGTAGATGATAGGATAATTGATTGACACTTCATGATCAACTTGATGATTTGGCTAAGTGATATATGTTTCACTTTAAAACAGGTTTCCTATCAGAAACTGAACATGAGAGGTCAGTTTCCTCTGCCTTTTGAGATGATTCTTGAGCTAACACATGTTGAGTGACGTGTTATTGGTAGATGTGGTCTTTTCTATTTGCTTGATATGTCATAGTTCTGTGTGAACCAGGTGTAATTGACAGCATTTGCTAAGAGATGGTGTTCTGAACATAACACTTCCATTTGTCTATGGGTGAGATGACCATTAGACCTAAGGATTTCTATCGCATTTTGTGGATTCCAGTGATGGGTGAGCTTGTATATTATGACCAGGTGTATGATGATGAGGCATGTAGACAAGTGTTTCAGGATGACATGTTTGGTGATGAGACTATCTAATGGAGAGTGATGAGACAGAGATACAATGCACTTCCCTCAATTTTGGAAGCTTTCGTTGGAGGATTAATTGCCTGATCGGAGAGCGCAAGGATTTGCAGTTTCTTGGGTTAGGATATTGAAGGACATGCTGGTGCATCCTCATATATTTGCATGGGGATCTTATATTTTAGCATAATTATATCATGACTTACCTCAGGTGGTGTATAGGAAAGCTGCAATACTCTCTCTAGGAGTAGTGCTTTTACAGGTATGGGCTTGGGAGCACCTCTTGGTGACTAGACAAATTGAAAATAAGTTTTTCCTAGTGAGACAGTCATTTATATATTCATATCATGGAGTTATTTTCCAGCCTCATTTGGGAAAATTATATTATTGGCGATGGATGTTTGATGACCTTGATCCAGTTTGTTGGTGTCCCTATATTGAATGTGATCCATGGGTAGAGGACAAAGCCAAGGTACCTTATATATTTAGTACATAATGTTTGATTGGCCCCACTTCTTTTATTACTGAGAGATTCCTATTCCTGTGGGTTCTACGGTAGTTTGGCCGAGTCCAGGATATACCACACAATCTAGAATTTTATGCCTGAGTATAGGAAAAGAGAGGCCTATGGGGTCCATGTGTTGATTACAAGACTGCTCGTGATGAGTTTGAGAGACCTGCTCTTATCTTGTGGGATTATAGATCAGATACTTTGGATGTAGGGGTGACAATACAGTATGGGAAGTGGTTTGTGATGCATCCCTTTTCTAGATTTATAGATACAGCTGAGCCAGTGCCTTCTATTGATGATCTCGATTCTAACCAAGTTGTGATGATGACGATGATGATGGGAGACCTTGAAGATGAATGGGTGCTAGATTCCAAGGAGGCAGATCTAGAGGACCCCGAGGTGGTAGGGCGGGTGGGAGGGTTGTTTTTGGTGCTAGTAGAGTTTCTCCTAGAGTGGTTCAAGGTAGAGGTGGAGTGGTCATATCTACTCTCGGAGGTATGGTTGGTTGTGGAAGATAGGTCCGGAGAGTGGTTGGGATGGTGGCCAGGGTGTAGGTATGGATGGTGGTCAGGGTGGTGGTGGATATGTCCAGTCCGAGATGGAGGTTAGGTTCTTGTGAGAGAGGGAGTCATTTTGGTTCAAGAATTGGAGGCTCGTGGACCTTGTGTGGGTAGATAGGATATGCAACCAGTTGTTCTAGTTTCTCCTATTTCTATTGTTGTTCCTAGTCAAGATATTCATGTATTAAAAAATGGTATGGTAGCCTTACATGGTCAATTATCACAAGCACTAGGTGTGATCCAGATATTAGCGGTAGAGGTAGCTCAGATATGGGTTGTTCAACAGATTCAGGGTTAGAGTAGCCAACCAATGACAAATAAAACTAGGCTATATGTATCCATAGGTCCCTTACCTAGACCACTAGGTGATCCAGGTGCTAGTACTAGTGGAGATCCCCCTTCAGGTGTAGTTGCAAATACAGACATAGGTGATGGAAAGAGTTAGGTTTCACCCTGATGATCATATTTCAATCATGTGTAGTTAATGATGTATATTTTTAAGTTAGTGATCCTTCCTAGGGTAGGAAGCCTTTTGTATTTGAGGAGTGAGCTCTAGGAAGTGTGTCTGAATACATCTGCATTCCCATTGTAATAATCCTAACAGGGTACATTTATTTTAACAGAGTACATCATCTAATGGGTTCATCCCCACCATGGTTTCTCCCTTGATTAAAATCTTGGTGTTATGTGTTCTTGATATATTATGGATATGTGCTTCATTGTTTATTTATCAAATTTGAAGTTAAGGTTAAAGTTTGGTTAAATTTCTAGAGTTTTAGACACAATGAAGTCACTCCCCAATTATGTGCTGCCATATTTCCATCAGTTACCATCAACTAAGGGATTTCAAGAATCCATCACCCATTGATGAAGATATAATAGAGGAGGCCAAAGACCAAAAAATCTACACACCAACCCAGAACATTGGTAGAAATCCAAATTACCTGCCACATTATAGCCACAAACCACAATATGGGAGGTCTTAGCAGAAGAAAGAGAATGATATTTCCCTTCGGGAGGAAGAGTAGCATTAGATCTGACAACATGAACAAAGCTATGTCTGTTAACAATGGAAATAGGATTTGTATTTTTATTCATTCTATTTAGTGTTTTTATATATAAAGTTAATGATTTTCAATGTATCTCTTAGCTTATCTTATTTCCATTATTTTTTCTTCATTTTCCTAATTTTAATTCTAGCTTATATATTAAATTCTTGGTATTCTTTGTTATTTTTTGTAATTATTCCTTAGTTTATTTGACTCTTTTAGTTTTCTTTGTTTGATAGTGTTTAGGGATATTCATTTATTGCTAATTTTTCATTTTATTTATTTGCAACCTTTTTGTAATTATTTATTTGATTTTTCATTGTATATTCAATTTATTTCTTTTCCTATTTTCTTCCTTTTATTATAGTTTAATTTATTCAATTCATCTCAAAGTTTTTTCATTAGTAGTATAGTATGATAGATTTATCTTTTTCTTTTGCATTATTTTTATTAATTTTCCTATATTGTCCTCGTCATTACTTTTTTAGCTATATATATTTATATATTATAAACTATGTGTTATTTCTTATGCATGAATTTTATTTATTTATTAGAATTGCAAGTTGTTTGTCTCTTACTATACTCTATTTATTATTTCTTCTTTTATCCTTTAGACATTTTTCTAGGATTTTCCCTTCACTTCTTTTCCTATCCTCTTTGATTTCTATGTTTTGTCCTACTCACCCCTCCCAACCCCTCCTTTTTAGTATGTCTTGGTCTACAACTTATCATTTTCTCCTCTCCTTATGTGATCTTTCATCCTAATGATAGATCATGGAGCATGATCTAAAACATTACTGATGCAAAAAACTCACATAATCAAATACAAAATAGAAAAAGATCATGTAACCTTCTTTAAATATTCTAGTATTATCAATGGTTTTATATCAAATATTATGATTTTTGTTTCTTTTCCTTCCCATGATACATTTGCGATTTATTTTGAAAATATGGAAAGAAATGAGAAGTTTGATGTACAAGTCAGTGAGAAAAAAGAGGAAATGAACTCAAAAACTGTAAGTATATCAGACAAAGTGGTATGGGTTTTCATACAAAAACTATTGATAATTAAATAGATGAAGATACTCAAACTCCAATGGTTTTCATTCCTAGCTAGTGTCTAGAAGCGTATGATGATGATCGTTTGTGTGGAAGTAGATTCATTACTTCACCATTGTAGGTTATGGAAGAATTTTCTTTAACTGACAAACATGAAGTTGTAGGGCTACCATCAATGAATGATAAAGTGGTTGAATCAATTGTTATGAACGATAAAGTGTTTCATTTGAAAATGACCTCGCGATTGTTGAAATTTTTTGTAATGATGATGATTCTTGATGTTGAATAGTCTAGATAACTGAGAGGGGGGGGAATCAGTCATCATGAAATATTTTTCTTATACTTAATTAATTTAGAGAAATCTTAATTTAATCAAATAATCAAAATAGATATGAACATGAAAGCACATAAGAACACCATACACTATGAACACCATATTTTACGTGGAAAACTAAAGATGAGAAAAACCACAAAGAATGATAATTCTCAATTATGAAACATCGATTAAGGTGACACTAGTTAAGGTGAGTTTTACAAGTGAGGCTCACTACCAATTTTCTCACTATAGGTAGGCTCACTCCCATTCGTCTCACTTATTGGCTAATACAACCAATAAAATAAGGCTCATTTCCAAAAGAGTAATAATGAAAAGGGAATCCACCATTTGAAATATGTCACCGACTGCAACACTAAAAGAACCCTATGGTATGTTCCCTCTGGTAACACACTTTGACATACACAACAATATCTTGATTTATCTTTTTAGATTCACATTCTTCGCACACCCACATTGAACATAATCATTTATTACTTATACGATTCCATTCCTTCATGAACTTCCAAGTTAGCCTAGCACAATTTAAATTAGGTCACCAAAAAACATTCTCGTAGTGGAAAGGAATGAAATGTGGACCACACAAAACTCCTCACCCAAAACAACATGCTACCTAAATACAATAATATTCAGAGCCAGAGAATAGGATCTACACATTACAATGTATACAATATTTCTGAAGCATGTTAACCAATATCCAGATCGGTCCATACCCAAAAGAGTTTATCTCATTATGTTGCAATATAAATAGGACCGAGATCAACATGACCAAAGATAAAGCATTATTGTACAACATCCAGAGCGCACCAACTCTAGATCACAAAAGAAAAAAATAGAACTTCATATAATCAACCAAGATATGTTGACATCAATGAAAACCATTAATGACAACAACAACAATAACATCACATTCTAAAAATCTCCCCCTTTTTCATTGATGGAAACATTCTTCAACAAAAAACCAAACAACTCAATATCAGTATCAAAACCTCTTTTCTTCTCCCCCTTTAACAACAATGACAAAGGGAAAAACTCTCCATGAAAATTTGACTTTTCTACCCCTAAGAGGAAGTCTCCAAGCATTGATCCAAATAAGAATAAGCATGTAACACATTGGACCAATACACACCCTAGAGCATATTAGTGTAGACTAGGAAGGGGCAGAACCCCTAAATCTTTCGAAGATACTCAAAAGTATCTTTGCATAATGGTTCTGTGAAAATATCTATAATCTATTCTTTTATAAGTACATACTAAAGTCTCACCTCTCTTTCTAATACCTTCGCTCTGAAAAATGATATTTAATGGATATATTATTTGTTCCAGAGTATTGTATCATAATTTTGGAAATGTTTATAGTACTGGTATTATCACACATAATTGAGATTGGTTCATCAAATGATATGCCAATATCCTTAAATGTTTATTTCATCCAAACTACTTTTGTGCATTATAAATATGCTAAAATATAATCATCTCCAGTAGTAGATAATGATACATTTTTTTTCTTACTTGACCATGCAACCAACCGGGAGCCAAAGAAATAAGCTCCAACACTTGTACTCTTGTTATCAACACATCCATCCCAATCTACATCAGTTTAAGTTGTCAGAGTGAAATCTAAATCCTTAGGATGCCATAATCAAAGTTATTTTGTTCCTTTCAGATATCTAAAAATCCTTTTTACTGCAACAATATGTTGTTCTTTACTTTCTTGCTAAAATATGGTTGTTAAACAAACTGCATACATAATTTTTAGTCTAGTATCAATTAAATATAATTGATGTAGGAGCATCTTGGGTTCTTTGTCAATATTGCATCAACCAAAAAAAAAAATTAGTTGTTCTTGTTTTCCAGACTCTGTAGCTTTCGTTGGCCTTCCATTGATTTGGCTCATCTTTCATTGTGTGCCTTGTGGCATGTGCTTCACACCATGTTTGATCATCATATGGGTTCACACCTCGATCTGTTTCTCCTGGATAGAGATTTCTTCAATTTTGGCTCGAACCTATTTTTTCTTTATGTTTCACTACCTGATGGATTTTTTCAATCTTGTGAACCTTTTCCTTGGATTGCACACCTTCTTGGTGTATCATTCGATGTTCGTTGGATTTTTTTTTACCTCATTTTGGGTGTGCACTTCATTTCATACCATTCTAGGGAATTTCTTCTTGATTTGGTTTGTGAACTATATTTGGTATTACTTTTTCCTACTTTGGATAATGTGATCGATCTTGGCTGACTTGTTTGTGTTGTGAATGTCTATAATTTGATGTAATTGATCTCTAGTTTGGACAGTGTCTGAGGAGACAACCTCTTGATGGTTAGAATGGTAAATAATTAAGAATCTGAGTTGTTATTAGGCTTGTATGCCTGGAAAGTAAGCATGTAGTTACTGGCCAATTTGATCTAATCTCACAAATATGTGTTAATGTGAACCTCTGATCTTGCATTCTCTCTATCCCATTTCGTTGATTGAGTTACTTTTTTAACTGTGTGACTCTTGTTGCATGAATGGATCGATCTCATTGAGGTTTCTCCTTCCATTATTGCACCAAGTGGTATCAGAGCGATTTTTTGTTCTTGCAATTGTAGATCTTCATTCATGAGGTTGTGAAGTCCTAAATTAATTTATTGTGGGGTGGAAGAGTGAGGATCTGACCCGCAATTGTTGAGGACTTTTGTGAAGATGGATCGAAGAGGAAATGATACAGGTGGAAGGAGGGATGCAAATCCAACTGTGATGGATATGTTGAGACAAATTACAGTCATATTAGAAGTTATTGAAAAGGTCCAAAGAAGAGGTTGACATATAGAAGATGTGACTGATGGAGAGGAAGAAACAAATAAATAAGTAGCTAAAGAAGGCAAAGATAAACATGAACTTGAACAAGGAGATGATAGGTTTATAAAATCCCTAGCTATGGTTAATGAGAGACCACATTTCAATCCACCTGATTGTGATGGAAAGTTAGATTCAGATGAATTTCTTGATTGGATCACAAAGATAGAGAAATACTTTGATTATGAGGATATTGATGATGATAAGAAGGTGAAATATGCTTGCAAAAAGTTGAGAGGGCATGCATCTTTATGGTAGGAACATTCGCAGACCGATAGACAGAGAATAGGTAAAGAAAATATTAAATCATGGGATAGGATGGTGAAAATTTTGAAGTCTAAGTTCTTACTTGTGAATTACCAAGTAAGTTTGTTTAGAAAGTTGCAAAACCTAAACCAAAGGGATCTTAGTTTAAATGAGTATACTAATGAATTTTATAGTAAGGATAATAGATCTAGTCATACAGATTATTATTTTGAAAGGGTTGAAAGGTATATTAATGGTTTAAGGATATCTATTTAAGATTAGATTAGTTTGGTTAAATTATAGAGTTTGGAGAAAGCTTATCACAATGCCCTAAAGGATAAGGATAAGTTGAACAAGAGACATGAGAAAATACAAAGAGGAAGAGGTGGAAGGTTTCAGTTACGAAGAACCTTTGATGGTGGTGGAATATCTCCTACAGATTATAACAAAGGAAAGATAGAGTTCAAAGAAGAGAGTTCATATCGAAGGGATGATAGAAATTTCCATAGAGGTAGTGGATCAAGTAGTTATAGGAGAGATAATAGAAGAATTTTTAAAGGAACCTATTTCAAATGTGGTGGAAAAAGACACCGATCCTTTGAGTTTACTCAAGGAAGTTCAAATAAGATGGTAGAGAACAAGGGTAGATCTTCTTATGTGGTAAAAGATCCTATTGAATATTTGAATCAACTAGAGGATGGAGAAACCCTAATGGTGAGAAGAACCCTATATCATGAAGAGAAAGATCAAGAACCATTGTTGAGGAAAAGTTTGTTCAAGACAAGATGCAAAGTTAAAGAAAAATATTGCAAAGTGATAATTGGTAATGGTAGTTCAGACAACCTAGCCTCTAAGGATTTGGTGAACAAGTTGAAGTTGTAGAGATTTAAGTATCCAAAACCTTATCAAATAGCATGCATAAATGATGATCACAAGGTATTGGTAAGTAAATAATGTTTGGTGAAATTGAAGATAGGATATTATAATGATGAAGTTCTTTTTGATATTATACCTATGGATGTGTTTCATGTTTTTTTTGGAAAACCATGGAAGTATGATAGACAAGCTTTGCATGATGGAAGAAGGAATAGGTATATTATTGTTGAAAATGGGAAGAAACAAGTGTTGTTTCCTTTGATAGAGAATACTAAGAGTGAGATTTGTACAAATGTTAGAGTTTGTTTGGTTGTAGGAAGAAAGTTCTTGGATGGTTTTAAAAGTGATAGTATGTGTTATGCTTTGATTCCTAGGAAGTTTGATTTAGAATTAGAAGAGGAACAACCTAAGGAAATAAAAGAATTGCTAAAATAGTATGAAGATATAATCTCAGATAATGTTTCTAATGGATTACCACCAATGAGGAGTATTAGTCATTGCATAGATTTAATCCCTTGAGCTAGTTTTCCAAACAAAGTTGCACACTGAATGACACTTGAAAAGAATAAAGAGATGAATAAAAAAGTGCAAAAATTATTGAGGAATGTTTTGATCAGAGAGAGATTGATTCCTTGAGAAGTGTCTTTAGTATTAGCACCCAAGAATAATGGATAGTGGTTAATGTGTACTAATTCTAGAGAAATCGACCAGATCACAATGAAGTATAGGTTCACTTTTCTGAGGATGGATGTGTTGATACTATGTCAATGGAAAACTAAGAAGGGGGTGAATTAGTTGTTCCCAATAATCCAAATCTCAAAACCATTCAACCTTCAAAACCCCTTTAGAATAGTAACTTATCAAGCATACAACCCTAATGTTCAATTCTAATTATGTAATCAACAATAATCATGAAAGAAATAAATCTAAAACAAATATACAATGCTTGAAACTAGATTTTTATTGTGGAAACCCTATAAGGGGAAATACCGCGATGGGACTGATTACCCACAATAAGAAAATACCTTGTTAAAAGTATAACCTTATTACAATATATATGGGGATTGGACATGCAATCAGGATCACTACCTAAAGCTCACTTTTCAAATGAAAATCCTCGAGATACAACCCTGAAGAAGGCTCACTGCCTTACAAATTTGATAACTAAAATGATTGATCAGACTCCAATCTGATAGGATTTTGTGAATTGGTAAGAATGAAAACTCTAATGTATGATTAAAGTTCCTTATAAGAACACTTTGAAAATATTTGTTCAGCCTCTTTTTGAAACACTTCTAATTTCACTTAATCAAGCTCTCCCCTTTTCTATTCACCTTTGACATCCACATCCATGATCCGCAACTTGAATTTTCCCTAATTCTTTATCTTATCATGAACTAGGTCAGAAAAAACCTAATTCACCATCTCTTCCACTCTACGGGCCAGATCTCTTTATTTTAATTCATCTCTGACCACAAACTATAACTACCTCCTCGAGATCATAAATCTCCTTGATAACATGTCTTTTACTTGTGCAACACAACTTACCAACTAGGTCGGCCAAGAACAAATGAAAATATTGTCATTGATCAAAAATTTAACCAATTAGGTCCTTATGATCCATATGGATCGCCAACTCATCAAGCACATACTTTAATAACATCCTAAAATAGTATGAATAGCACAATAATTTTTAAACCCATTACAACCATTAGATTTAATCACTCTTTTTTATTGAACCTCAAGAACATTGTATGCAAGGCTCTGAAAACAAAAATATGCTATGCATACCTATGAAGTATAAACCCTCTGAGTTGAGTATACCTGAGTATGTCCCAGACACACTCCTAAAAGTGTTCCATGAAATTTTTTCTCTGTTGAGAACACCGGACCTCCTTCTAGCTTCTTGTTAACACTACCTGCCACCTTTTCTATCAGTCAACTTTTGTAACTTGTTTACCTGTCCAAATATTCATGAAACACTCTAAAAATTTGGGTGAACATGTTAAACACCTTTAAAAACATTCTTCTATGTGCACAAATCCATATATTTCATATCTTATTCTCACTGAACCTTTGAATACTCTGCTCCACTAGCTAACCGGTAATATTTAAGTTAGCAGCAACTAATTATTCTTTTGATCAATTCCTCTGCTATGTTGACATCAATGCCAACACATTCATCTTCCAACTTTTCCATTATGCCAACAATCTCCCCCTTTTGAATTGATGACAACATGTGATGTAAAAATAAGTTATACAATCAAAAACCAATAGTCTTACTCCTAGAAAGATAATCAATAGTACTATCAACAATATCCTTCATTATCTTTCAGAGTATCTAATAAAATTTGTTATGCTCCCCCTGGGAACATGCTTGACTTAGTTCCAATCAGATTACATACTCTTCTCTCCATCAACTTCTCCCCTTGGATATGTACTCTTCTCCTTAGCTGAAGCTCATCTTTTGGTACAACAATATGTACTTTTTCACATGCTCTTCTCCTCCTTTGATATCAATGACAAAGGCTTGTTAACTCTTCTCATAAAATTATCCTTGTTAAATCAATGCCAGCTTCATTTTCCTTTTCATCTTCTAGAACTGCATCTTTCTTTCTTGCACATACACATTCTTGTGACATCCATACACTAGTCAAGCACTTAGCTTCCTGATTATGCACTCTCTTGTAACATCTTGCAAAAACTCTCTTACCATGATTACTACTCCCCCTGAGTAGTAGCTTCCATATATCAATCCAATTTTAATGATATTTTCATGTGGCTCATCTGGACTGATGCATCTTTTTCATCTTAGTTTTGAGTGGGAGGAGGACGCCCTTTTGACTTGCCTTTGGATCTTGCAAAAGAAGATCCAATATCTGTGGTCTCTTTCCTCTTCTTTCTTCTTGTCCTCTTCTTTTGCTTCTTATTTTTTCCTTCCTTTCAATTTTGCTTGATCTCATCATTCTTTTGTAGGTTCTTTTTTTCTTCTTTTGTGTCTTCTTTTTTCACCTTCTTCCCTTTACTATCCGTAGTAGCAAGTTCAAAAATTTGTATGTGATTTTTAGAACAATTCCTTGTATGTTCTTATCGTTTCGTTTAGCAGTAAATTGTCTTACAATATGAGCAAATTTCTTGTAAGCAAAACATCTAACTTTGTCATCTTTGAAGTAGAAATGCCTCAAGCTTATCTGAACTAATCTTTAGCTTTTTTTAAATCATTTACAATTCTAATCTCTTCTTCTATTGCTCTAACCCACTGATCATCTATGTAATCTTTGTACACTTATCTAGATTCAATTTTAGAGATTAGACAGATTTTATCTTCATGCTTTGGTCTCCTTGGATTCACTTGTGACTCTTGATTTAACTCATCTTCTTCATTCTAGTTCACATATTTAGAGTCTCTTTGTTTATTCTCCAACTTTTGCAACCTTTGGCAACATGTCTAGGTGATTTGAATTGGAAACACACACTGATTTCGTGTTTACTTTCTTCATCATGTTCGGTAACATATTGACTTGCAATGTGACCTGATCTTCTATACACAAAACATTTGATCTTTCTTTTATTTGAAATGATTCCTTTGATTCTCATATCACTACTTATTCTCAAATCATGTCATGTCCAAACCATTCTTCTTCTACAATGTATAGCCTTATGACCAACAATTCCACAAATAAAGCAATTACCTTTAAATTTGAGAGCATTGAATTCTCTTACCAGTTCTGTATGTTTCTTCTGATTCTTTAACATGTTATCTTTAGCACATACAACCTCTTCATGGTTCACAAGTTCAATATTACTCTTGGTTTCATAATTTTCTTGACTAACAAGGCTAGGCATATGACTTCTCTTTTCAATATCTACCTTAGCTTCTATTATTTCTATCAAAGTTGTATTCATCAGACTACTTCCACTTTTTTCTTTACTTTCTTTTCTCACCTAAATGTACTGAATCTAATTCTAAGATGAAATTGTTAATCCTTGAATTGTACTATTTTAATCATCTCTACTTAAACAAGCCTAACCTTCATCACCCTGAGTAATCAGATATTTTTCTCCATCATTATCCAGATGAAAGACTTTCTTCTTGCTCTTCAATCCTAATCCAACTTCACCTCCATAATTATACATAATCTTGCATCCCTCTATACTGAAATATAATAGAGTATAGCCTTTCTCATCTAATTGACCAACACTAAGAATATTACATGTCAATCCTTCAACATGCAGCACATCATCTATTGTATTTTTTCCATCCAAGGAAATAGTACCTTTGTCCTTGATTTTTCCTCTAGTGTTGTCTCCCCATCTAGCAATTCCACCATCATATTCTACATACTTTATGAATTTTTTTATATCACCAGTCATGTGATGTGAGAAACCACTATATATCAACTAATCATTTCTTCTATCCAATTGTGCAACTAATGCTTTCACTTCTTCAATATCACAACCGATTAGGCCATTCAGTAAAGTTTTTTTTTCAGTGATATGATTTTCACTAATACTAGGAATTAGATCTTCATTTTCAACAACATTCCAAATAGCAGTATCTCGTATAGATTCCTCAAAGACAATCCCCTCAGCAACAACAATATCATAAAAAATAATGTTTTCAACATCATTACATGCAGAAGCATTATTAGCAAGAACATCTTCAGATATGGATTTCTCATCATTACTACTAGTGTGAGTATCAAGCACAAGACCTTTAGTAGAAATCTAATTAACATGATCATTCAATGCAAAACATTCAACTGAAAAATTGGTCATGGAATCTTTAGCAATGTTGTTGGTAGGAACACTAACCACAGAAGCTTTACAAATACTATCAATAGGTATATCAACCATAGGATCATTTTAGAAACATTATTAGTAAATACTTTAGATAAAAGATCTTTATACTTACCCTTGTTCTCCTTTCAAGAAAAAAAAATTAGCTTCACTCTTAACATTGTCAGACTCATTATCAGTGATACCTTCATCATCATCAGCATAATAACATATTTCCTCAAATCTTGACCTATTGGAATTGAACTTAGCATCCCTCTCTAGACATCTAGAGGAAAAATGTCCTATTTTATTACATGAAAATAATTTTAGGGGCATCTTTCCTTTATACTTACCTGATCCTTTAGGTATCCTTTTGGAAATTAGTGCTTCCAACTCCTGAAGTTATCTGTCTTCTTCAAGCTCTCTAATCTCTTGTTCATACTTTGATACTCTCCTTGGGGGTATCTCAGATTTATTTGATCTATGCATGCCTCTTACAAATATAGTGGCTTTGAAAGAAGTTTCAACCTTACGAAAAGAATCAACAAATTCATTCATTTCAAATGCAGACAACTTACCAACCAAAGCATTTCTTGTGACAGTGGAAACAATCTTGATTTATTCAATTGCAGAAACCTTGGTTTTGTAAGTAGGAGGCAGTGATATCAGTACCTTGGAAACAATCTCATTTTCATCCAATGTTCCACCAGCACATCTGATTCCACAAACTGTCTCATTAATCTTTTGCATGTAGGAGACAATGTTCTCATCTTCTGGCATCTTCAGTGATTCATACTTTCCTTTCAATCTTTGCAACTTTTCTTGTTTTACATGTACATCACCTTCATGTAGATTCTCCAACTTGGTCCATATCTGATGGGTAGTCTCTAGCTCCATCAGATTTGTGTACTCCATATTTGATAGGAAACTTGGTAATTCTTCCTTTACTCTCATATTGTATTCAAATTATTTTTTTCTCATCAACTGGGGTCATGGATAGATCTACAAGAGGAGTATAAGAGTTCTTTGTAATATTCCAGTATTCCTCGCCAATGCACCTCATATGTGTAAGCATCCTTCCTTTCCATATGGCATAGCTGGTGCCTTCAAACCTTGGATTGTCCTTTCTGTAAGTTGCCATAGTCGATCTCCCTCAAGCTTGTCAAGCTTCCTTCAAGGGACCAAACCTATGATACCAATTGTTGATACTATGGCAATGAAAAAATAAGAGGGGGGGTGAATTATTTGTTCCCAATATCCAAATCTCAAAACCATTCAACCTTCTAAACCCCTTTAGTATAGTAACTTATCAAGCATACAACCCTAATGTTCAGACCTGATTATGTAATCAACAATAAGCATGAAAGAAAGAAATTTGAAACACATACACAATGCTTCACACTATATTTTTATTGTAGACACCCTATTAGGGGGAAAACCACGGTGGGGTTGATTACCCACAATAAGAAAATACCTTGTTAGAAGTATAACCTTATTACAAAATATAGGGATTGCACATGCAATCAGGCTCACTGCCTAGAGCTCACTGTTCAAATGAAAATCCTCAGGCTACAACCTTGAGGAAGACTCACTACCTTACAGATTTGATCACTACAATGATCGATCAGACTCCAATCTGATAGGATTTTTGTAAATTGTTGAGAATGACAACTCCAGTGTCTGATTATAGTTCCTTATAAGCACACTTTGCAGATCTTTGTTCAACCTCTTGTTGAAACACTTATGATTTCATTGAATCGGGCTCTCCCCTTTTCTAGTCACCTCTAACATCCGCATTCGCGATCCACAACTTGAATTTTCCCTAATTATTCATCTTATACCAAGAACTAGGTCGAAAAAACCTAATTCACCATCACTTCCAATCTATGGGCCAGATCTCTTGATTTGAATTCATCTATGACCACTTAATATTGACCAAAACCTATAACTACCTCCTCGAGATTGTAAATCTCCCTAATAACATGTTTTTTACTTGTGCAACACGATTTACCAACTAGGTCAGCCAAGAACAAATGATACAAATGAAAATATTATCATTGACCAAAAATTCAACCAATCAGGTCCTTTTGATCCATGTGGATCACCAACTTATCAAGAACATACTTTAAGAACATCCTACAACATTATGAATATCACATTAACATCTAAATCTATTATAGCCATTGGATTTAATCACTCTTCTTTATTGAACCTCAAGAACAGTGTCTGCAAATATCACATTAACAACAAAAATATGTTATGCGGACCTCTGAAGTATAAACCCTATGAGTTGAGTATACATGAGTATGTCCCAAACACACTCCTAAATGCGATCCATGAAATGTTTACTCTTTTGAGCACACCGGACCTTCTTCTGGCTTCTTGTTAATACTGACTATCATCTTTTCTACTAGTCAACTTCTGTAACCTGTTTACCTGTCCAAATCTTCATGAAACACTCTGAAACTTTGGGTTAACAAGGTAAACACCTTCAATATCCCTTGTTGGATGATATCAGAATTGGGTACTAATGATGTTGTTAGTGTTCATGTTTTGTCACTGATGTCAACATATGTTTCTGTGGAGAGAATAGACTAGTTATTACTATTGTATGATGACTAATAAAATTGTACGGATAGTGTAGGGATGAATCAGAACGAGCGAAGATGAGGATATGAAGAAGGATGCGTGATGACCTTATTCCTAAGATCACTTGGATTAATATTGCATATTGGTGATGATACAAATATTTTAGTGAAGACTAGTTTCTGGATTGTGACAGTGATGCTTGACAAAGAGAGTCTCTGTGTTTTGGGTATATCTTACAGGTGATGATGATTTAGGGTATGCGAGCTTAAGGGATGACAAAAGACACATTAAGGAATGTTTGTTGTTTATCGCAAGTTGTGTGATTGTTGGTGACATCAGTTGTGGAGTTTATTCTGGAGAAGACCTATTTGTGGATGACTTCATAGATGTAGCGTGTATTGTGGATTCTGAGCGTGGATTGCGGATCTTGGAGTATATCTGATGCATTGTAATTGATGTTTACTTGTTTTAGGTACCTTGTGTATCTTAGCAAGGGGTTAAATAATTATTTGTATATTGGGAAAATTTAATTGGCTGACCTAATCAATTATTATAATAGGGTATATATGAGAGATCTTTTCTTCTAAAAAGATGTGATAGTGGAATGATGAAAAGGGAATTGAAAGACTGAGAATTGTGGTAGCTATGAAGCTTGATTGGATGTTAAATGTAGAGCAGAGTTTTTGATTGTAATACTTCATTGGAACTGAAAAAGCAAAGATAATTGCTATCAGACAGTTCATTGGATTATATATTTCTTATATACACTTGTTCGGATTGTTAATCCTTGAGGGTGGCTTTATCTTTCTTTGGGTAGTGTGCCTAGGTAGTGAGCCCACTGTTACTCTTGACTCCTAATAGGGTTTGTCCTTTAACAGCGATTGTGTACTCTAATGTTGTAATAATCTCCTAACAGGGATAAATATTTTAACAGGGATACTATACTCTCAGTACATTATTTGTGGGTGCTAATTTCCACCGGGGTTTTACCTTTAACAGGGTTTCCTTGACAAAAAAATATTGTGCTATTATGTTGGCATTTACTGTGTTATCATTTGTATTGTAGATTTGGTTTATAAAGTTTAAAGTTTAATAATCTGTATCACAATTGATTCACCNATCCCCCCCCCCCCCCCCCCCCTCTCAGTTGTGTTGTGGACTGTTATTCCTAACAATTGGTATCAGAGCTACTGGTCCTTAGAGAGAGATTAACAGCTTGAGGTGATCTTGAAGATGACTTACTACAGGAAGGATAGTTCGAAATTTGATGCTGAAAACTTTGACAGTTGGAAGAACAAGATAAGAACACATTTGCTATAGTTGGGAATTGACTACTGGATGATCACGAAAAGAAAGGAAAATATAAAGACTGAGGATGAATTGGATAAAGCTACTGAAGATGAAAAGAAGTTGTTTTCATGTAAAATGGTCGCAAGGGAATCATTGTTCAGCGCACTTTCTAAAGGTGAATTCACAGAAGTAAAAGATATAGATTTTGCACATTAAATTTGGACAAGATTGGAAGCACTGTATGAAGGAGACACATTTACAAAACAAGCGAAGCTACAAAACTGGAAGACAAAGATGGAACCATTGAAAATGAAAGATGATGAGAACATTAGAGCATATGTACAGAGAATTACTGAAGTAGTTACTAGCATCAGAAACTCTGGAGGCACTTACAGTGAGGAAGAAGTGATTGCGAAGATTCTCATATCTCTAACACCTGCATACATAACTAAAGTACAAGCCATAGAGGAGATTATACCTTTGACTCTGAACTTCAATAGAGAGATGTTGATTGGAAATCTAACTACCTTTGAGGCCGTAGAACTAGGAGATTATTTACCTAAAGTTGAGTTAGCATTCAAGGCGACTATGCATAGAAACAAAAAGACCTTATATGGAATTGCAAGCACCAACAATAGTGACATAAGAGAAGAACTTGGAGACTATGCTGATGAATGGGAACAGATACAGGAGGAAGAAAGAAAGCTAGATGAAGTGGTAGCCCTGATCGCTAGAAGAGAAAAGAGAGGTAAGGGTAAATTTGAAGGCAAGTTACCTTTGAAATATTTTTCATGCAACAAGATTGGTCATTTTGCATCTCGATGTCCTACAAGGGTTCCAAAACATAAACCTAAGTTTTACAAATCAAAATATTCAAAAGACAAAGAATGTTATTATGCTAGTGAGGGTGTTTCAGATGATGATGTTGTTGATTATGATGAAATTGGATTTATTGCTATTAAGGATGATGAACCTACACATGAAGAAAAAACCTTAGTATCTCGTGTTGAAAAGAAATTTGAATGGGTTAAAGCTAGTGGTTGTTCACATCATATGACTGGAGATAAAAACAAGTTTTTTAGTCTAAAAAGATATGATGGTGGTGTTGTTAGATTTGGTGACAATACTCCTAAGCTTATCATTGGAGTTAGATCTATTTCTTTGGATGGAAAGACTAATACTGACAATGTATTGCTTGTTGATGGACTTAAGCATAATTTTTTGAGTGTTGGACAGCTAGTGGACAGAGGTTATCAACTGAAATTCATTGATGGGAAATGTTCTATCAGAAGTGAATCAGGAGACTTGATCTCATCTGGTACTAAATCAAGAGGTAATGTATTTGAATTGAATACATCTGAAGCTTCTTGTTTTATTGCGAAGGTTGATGACAATTGGTTTTGGCATAGAAGATTTTGTCATGTTAATGTTGATAACATTGTGAGCCAAGTATGACAAATGTTGTAAGAGATCTACCTAAGATTGTGAAACCATCTAACACTATGTGTATAGAGTGTGTTATGGGGAAGCAGAATAGAAGCGGTTTTAAAAACAAATCTTATACAACAAAAGGGAAGTTGGATCTGGTACATACAAATCTGTGTTGTCCTACAAGAGAAAGATCTTATTATGGTGAAGGATACTTTATACTTTTTGTTGATGACTTTTCTAGAAGGATGTGGGTTACATATTTGAGAGAGAAATCCAAGGCATTTGACAAATTCAAATTATTCAAAGAAAAAGTTGAGAATGAATATGGTTTGAAGATAAAATGTTTAAGATCAGATAGAAGTGGTGAGTTTACATCAAAATTATTTAATACCTATTGCGAAGAGCATGGAATATTTAGACAGACATCTGCTCCTAAGACACCACAACAGAATGGGATAGCAGAGCGAAGAAACATAACAATATTAGATGTTGTCAGAACTATGTTGCTGGAAGGAAATCTATCACATGTTCATTGGAGAGAGGTTGTTGGGACTGTTGTGTACACCTTGAACAGAATTCATATCAGAGAAGGTACAAGTAAGACTCCTTATGAATTATGGTTTGATCATACTCTTACTATAAAATATTTTAGAATATTTGTAAGTAAATGTTATATCAAAAGAGATGATGAGATAGGGAAGTTTGATGTTAGAAGAGATGAACGTATCTTCATTGGTTATTCTACTAAGAGAAAAGCATATAAATGTTTCAATCTGAGATTGAAGAAGCTGATTGAAAGCGTTAATGTGAGGATAGATGAAAAGTTTCAGATTCAGGAAAGAATGTATGACTGTGGACAGATTGCAAAGATAACATAGGTCCTTGTTGAACCTGCAAAACCTTTGATGATTGATGATGAGATTGAAGATGAATCAATTGAGCTTGCTAAGACTCCTAAGACTCTGAAGTATGTTAAGAAGAACTATCCTGAAAATCAAATCATTGGTAATGCAAGTAAAGGAATGATGACAAGATCAAAAGTAAGAGATGAAATTTGTTTGAGAAATCAAACAAATAGAGAAATCTACTGATGAAGCATGTAGAGATGAGTCTTGGACTAAAGCTATGCAAGAACAACTAGAATAGATAAAGAAAAACAATACTTGGGAATTGGTTCCAAGACCTAAAAACAAAAATGTGATAGGAACTAAATGGGTTTTCAGAAACAAAATAGATGAAGAAGGAACAGTGGTAAGAAATAAGGCTAGACTGGTTTGTAAAGGCTACTCGCAACAAGAAGGCGTAGACTTTGAAGAAACATTTGCTCTTGTTGCTAGGTTGGAAGCTGTGAGATTATTTCTTGCTTATGTTGCACATAAAGACTTTAAAGTATATCAGATGGATGTGAAATCTGCATTCTTGAATGGAGATTTGGAAGAAGAACTATACATAGAGCAACCTGATGGATTTCCTTTGACAGAAGATGAAGACATGGTTTGTAAATTGAACAAAGCATTGTATAGACTGAAACAAGCACCAGGAGCATGGTATGCAAGACTAGACAGGTATCTACTTCGTCTTGGTTTCAGAAAAGGTAATGCAGACGGTAATTTATATTTAAGAACTGGTGAAGATGGAATACTAATCATAGAAGTTTTTGTTGATGATATCATTTTTGGAGGCAATGATAAGATGAGTAAAAAGTTCTCTAAAGAAATGGAAAATGATTTTGAAATGTAAATGATTGGTGAGATGAAATTTTTCTCGGTTTGCAAATTAATCATAGTAAGATCGGTATTTTTATATCTCAGACCAAGTATCTTAAGGAAATGTTGAAGTTTGGAATGGAAGATTGTAAATTTGTTGGGACACCCATGGTGACTGGTTACAAACTGACTAGTAATGATGAAACTCAAAGTGTTTTTAAGACAAAATACACCCTATCAGTCTTCGCTCAATCAAGTCCGGAGTTGATATCTTCAAATTTCAATTGATCTTCGTTCAATCAAGTTTGGAATCGATTCTGATCGGTGAGATAGTTTCATCGCTTCACATCAAGTTATTTCTTGATCCAATCAAACAATCAGATGTTCTTTGAATCAACGTGCTACTCACACATCAATTGAAAGAGGGGTAAATGTAATCACATAAAATTGGTCTAGCAAACCTATAGCCCCTATTTCTGATTAATTGGTCTTAATAAATCTTAAATCAAAGACATTCATAAGCTAGACCCTAAACCATAATTATGAGAGCACTTAATCAAACTTGTTTACATAATTTTAATCGTAACTTGTTGAATCAAATCATCAATCCTAAAGCCTAAAATACTTAAATTGCATAAAACATTGGGATAAATCAAAAAGTCCTAAAATCCATTTTAAATCAAAAAGAACTCATTCACACATGTGTGAGCACATTGAAAATCAAATAAAACAAATAAAAGGGTAAATACCAATTTTGTCTTATTCTCCACAAGGTTGACCATTCAAATCACTTGGATCAAGCTCACATGGATTGAGGGAAGTTGCATCTCCACCGTTGCTCGTTTCATTTTACCTCTTAATCTCAACCGTTCACCTCTTGGAATTTCCTATAAAAGGGAGAGCTCCCTTTGCTCATGGCTAGAGAGAGATAACAAGGAGATTTGAAGAGTAGAGTTATAATGCTATTTTCATGCTAGGGTTTTATTGTGCACTCATAGCTCTTGCTTCCATAGCAGCGTACTTGCATTTTGCATTTGTAGTTTCATTTCTTAGTATAATGGCATCTTAGTTTTCCTTTCGTAGTTTAAAGGTGCATTGCTCATGCTCTTAGTAATTTGCATTTTCATTTTAGCTTCATTTTCCATGGTTACTATGGATTAAGCTTCCTAGAATATGCACTTTCATTTGCAAATCTTTTTGAGAGCAAAGCATGCAAGTATATGCATCTTGCTCATTCGTGCATTGAATCTTCCATTTTGAGGTAGTCAAGTCATTGATTCTCCATGTCCAATTTGATGGGCACTCATGAGAATCACACTCGCTTCAACTAGGAAGCAATAAGCTGATTTCAAGAGTGTTTATACAATATTTTGGTTTTTGTTTTGATGCTAACCCCTTTTGATGTAATGGTTTATTAAAGTGTTTGGTTGCAGATTTGATCACATATTTTACCACACAGACAACTACAAGTCCTCTTATTTAGGACAAAATACTACTCACAATGTTAACTAACCCCCTTTCCCCTACTCTACCCCTTATCCCTTGCCCTCTTTTTTAAACCTCCATCCTACCATTTTTAGCCCTAGCTCGGGGTAGGTACTCAATTCACAATTTGAGTCTAATATAAGGGATTCGTCCATGACAATAAAAAAATTAACAGACTTAAAATGATCTACAACCTAATATGTCCAAGGAGAAGAAAAAAAACTCCATGATTGTCCTCATATGGTACTTTTATTATCAAGAAGACCATGTTCATTCCAAATTCAAGGATTGGCAAGATAGAGTTAGTGTTCCAAGAAGTGCAAAGGTTTTAAGAGGAGATAGGTTTGAATGATCAAGGGAACACAACTAGGACAACTATGGACCAATTCATTCTTAATAATGGGCTAAGCTAACCAACATTATGGGCCAAGCGAATCTATCAATGGCCAAAAGGAACAAGTTGATAACACGGAGAACATTGATACATCCCTTGCTCTCAAGATGAATGTGCCAATCAAAAAGCTACGAAGAGCCCAAACTATTTTTAACGAGTTTAGGCTCCTCTCTTAACATTTTGTTGCCTTTTGGTAGCCCTTTTACTCATTTTTGTTTGTCTTTGGTTGGCCTATATTGTCCTATAAGCCTATTCTATATTTATTTATTTTACTATTTTATGATTATCTCGTAACTTTGTAAAAGGTTGTGCTCAAATGCGAAAAATAATCAGATCTTCTGGGGCAGAGCCAAATCCAAGGAATACACGACTAATATAGGCTATCAAATACAATGACTAACAATGTAACTAATAATTTTGAAAATGAAATTAAAAATGATGTCCATGCATGTATGTGTATAGTAAATAAAATGAAACAACTCATTAAATAAAATTCTTCTGCAGTTAAAATGGCTATTAACATTTAATATTCATAAAAAATCATAATCCATTAAATAAATCTCTATATTTTGTGTCATAAATTTAATTTTGAAAACTTCAAAACATAAATATATTTAAGATATCTCAGTAAAAAAAATTATTTTATTATTTTTTAAGCAAAAGTGGACTAGCCACTAATATTATATTAATATTTAACTCTGGTTCAAAGGCTCATCAAGGAAAGAACCAGAAAGAAAACCCTGAATCCTAGCCGTAATACAATAACAGAGTATCAAGTTTGAATGCAAGGCATGAACATAATATGTTTTAATATTTAATATTTTATTATTATGATGAACATAATACGTTTTAATATTTATTTATAACATGTATTTAACAATGAATTCAACTTATTCTTTAGTTGCATTCACAATAATATCAGCGTCAAAGTTTTGCTATTACTTTTTCTTATAAAGGACGTTTACCAAGATAGTTTAAATTCTAATTACTTAGGCGGCAAAGCAAAAAAATTGACCATTTCAGTAACATTAACATGGATTGTTTAGCTCTCATCATAAAATCAAAAATTCCACCTGCATGGTAACTTTTATCTTTTCAAAGTCCTTAATACTCCATCAAGAACAGCACCCAAAGCTTGTAATGCCAAGTTAGGTTCCACTCAACTTCTCCAGTCTCCTGCTCTTATAAAATTTAACTAGTCTCTTACACCGGTAGTGAAATTCCACAATTCTTCACACTAGCTGGCATGATTTAGACATGCTAAGAATGACGTTGAATATTTATAATGTGGACTTTGTCTAAATATTCATTCCAAGGATAATACAAGATCCAAACACCGCCCAAAAATTCTGTAATAACAGGTGTGCCTAGTAGGAAATGTTGCAGGTGTAGTTCGAAGGAGCGCTTATTGTTTACCAGAAAAAATGAGAGCGTCAATTTACAAATGGCGTATTTCACCGCATATAGAAATAATATGCTCTAAACAATCAGCTACACTACCAGGAGAGTAATTAAAACCCCTGTCTAGCCTCTTCTGAACTATACCACTAAATGCACTGCAACCGAAGCAGATCATTCTTTCCCCAATACAATAGTGAAGAAATATAGTTTTAGTATGGCAGCAAGGCCCAACTGCAACAAAAAAATTCCAGCCACAATAAGAAACCATCTTTCACTGGCAGTTTTGATGTGACTTCTGAGATTAAGGGCGAGAAATGTTGCTGACATCAACCCTGCAGCACCAACTATTACCCATCGGAATATTTCCAATGGAATGACTGACAAGCACTGCAATCAGAATCACAATATCCATATTAGTACTTCAAACTCAAAGTAACATTTGATAGTAAAAAGACATCAAATCAAGCTAGTAAAAACTAGACTTCTTTGACTCTACTAGAAGGAACATGGAATACTCACTGATGCGGGGATAAATACAAAGAGAGAATAGCCATACAAGCACCACAGTTGTACAAGGCCCGATGGTACGGAAAGATACTTTAGCACGAAGTAGACAGCTAGAGGCACAACTGCTACATAGCCATAAAATAGACAAGCTGACCATGTAACCTGATTTATGTCATAATTCCAGTGTTTGTGGTGGGTCTTGTGGGCAATATATGCTACCACATTTCCCAATGCTGCAGCAACAAATATAAGAGTGGTGCATATCCAGAATGGGCCATATCTGTTCACCAAAAAATATCACATCAAAGATGTAATGCATGGTAAATTTTTAAGTCTAGATATCTTAATAAATAACAATCTTGTTGAGATTCTAGATCGACAAATTTCGATGCATTCTCAATACAACCTTTGAATGCAGATATTTGAAGACAATGTTGTAGAAACAAGTACTAACCTTGGAAGCGCTAGTTACAATAAAGGTCTAGGATAAGGGATGTTAGGCTATGAAAGTAATTGCTCACTAAAAGCTTAAAGCAATAAAGGGTGAAAAAGAGATCAAAATCCAAGACGATAAGATTTAACTTTTAAGAACAAAAAAATACATATCAATGTGGGGAATCCTCAAAGTATATAGCATTGCTAGATCAGAGCATATGAGTAAATAATAGAAATCAACAGTCAACATGTCTATAACAAAGCTCAGCCCAAAAGAACCAACAATATCCTCAACTAACAATAAGGACCAATGCCAGATGTGAGATCACATGATTGGCAGGCTAATGGGGCTAAGTTGAGCAATTCTAGGAGAAAGCAAAAAATTCACCAGGAACATCTCCTACCAGCCAAGGCCAGTGATCATCTGGTACTAGAAAAGAAGAAATGGTGTATGCATGAGCCAACAAAAGTTAAAACTAATTGGGGGCCAAGGAGGTTAGAAGTTCCCCTTTGCCAAAATGAAGAAGATCTACAGTGTCTTGGAATACTGGTAGGTCAGTTTGGATACCCTGGTGAAGATATACAAAGATGCTGTCCTATTTGCAAATTGGCAGCATATACAGGGTGCACAATGCTGGCAAATGCTATAACTATGGGCTGTGGGCAAATGCTATAACTATGGGCTGACAGGAGGTAACTAGGATGGTAGCTCTAGGGAATCCTCCTATGAAGACCTATGCTTGAAAGATACATTAATGATCCTGGCTCAGGTTATCATTTGAGTTCTGTTTGTGAATTCTGTACAAATAAACGAGGTGTTGGTTGATTTCAGATTTGTCCATGCAAAAAAATGTAAGAATTATATACATTAACATGTTTACAACCTAAAAGCAATACTAGAATTCCATTTATAAATAATATTAAATTGTAAATGTCATATTTAAAACAAAATATCAAAATTTAAATATTATATAAAACCTAAAAATGTCTTTAGTGAGAAGGGTGAATCTGATCCACATAAGCAGATCCAAGGGTCTTCCCTCAAAGATGTCTTTAGTGAGAAGGGCATCAACCAAAACTGGGCCATTGTTCCTTTTATTGATAGCCCTTGGAAAGAAGTTCTTAAATACAGCAAAGTCAAAAGAATACCAAGAGTCACCAACTCTCTACCTAAAGGAGAGAATCCCATGGTGGAAGGGGAGGATTCAGGCCCTATAAAGGGTAAGAAGAAAAGAGGTAGACCAATAGGCTCTAGTAACAAGAACGAACCTAGAGATACACACACTAATGGAATCCCTAAATGCTTCTCAAGCTTTAGGAATGGCTCTAAATCCCCTACATGAGTGTATGGACCTCAGAATAGCCTCTTGGAATGTCAGAGGACTGGAATCCTTTGATAGAAAATACATAGTCTAGAGATTTAGGAGAGCCAATAAGGGGTTCGATTGCTTGATGCTCCAGGAAGTCAAAGCCAACAAATTCTCTCTAGATATAGCACTCAAATGCATTTGGAGAGAAGCCCCTTCATTATCCTCCCCCCACAACCGACGGAAAGGTGGCATCTTCATCCTCCTTAGTCCCCTATGGGCCAATAAGGTATTGAAGTGGGGTACTTCACCTTGCAACAGGGCAGTCTGGATTGTACTTGAAGATCACAAAATTAAGTTTGGAATATGCTCAATCTATGCTCCTAATGACTATAGGGAGAGGACTGAGCTTTGGAAATGGTTAGGCTCTCTTGAAGAGATCCCCTGGATAGTGGGAGGCGACTTCAATATGGTAGACAACTCTCAAGATAAGCTAGGGGGTAACAAGTTGGAATGGAAAGGATGTGAACAATATTTCTAGAATAAATTCCTCGATAAACATAAACTTACCGACCCCCTAAGAGGTAACAAGGATGACCATAAAGATATATGGTACACCTGGTGCAGCTTTCAGCAGACCAGTAAGAGGATATACTCCTGATTGGACCGATTTTACTTTAACCATGAAGCTTTTAAATGCCAGAAGGATGAGGTAGGCAGGGCAGTCAGAGTCATCTCCTATACCCTCTCTGATCACCATCCCATCTCGGCCAGATTTTTGTCCTCTAGCCACATCCCTAAGAGATGCCCTGGGCATGGATCCTTCAGCCTTAATACCTCCCTCTTGGAAGAACCAGGCATTAGTAACGCAGTCCTTATGATTAGATGGTTCAATGACTCTGTGGTTGAACACTATAGTGTTAGAGACAAATGGGCCCAAAATATTGCCAGTTGGAGAACTCTGTTCCAAACTGCAGGAGGCAAGAAAGCTAGGGATGCAAGATGGGCAGAGGGTTCATTACCAGAACAACTATCAAGGACAGAATTAGAACTTCAAAATAACCCCTCCTCGGAGGTGACCACTCTTAATATGGCTAAAACAAAGGATGAGCTCAGGAAAATCCAGAATGAGAAGCTCAAGGGCATTAAGATCAGATCCAGAAGCAACTGGGTGGAACATGGTGACAAAGGTTCTAAGTTTTTCTTCAATCTCCTTAAACAAAAAGAAACAAGAGGTAGGATTGAGGAAATATAGGCTGAGGGTTGCCAAATTGATGACCAATCACAGATTCTCCTTACCTTCAAGAACTTCTACCATAATCTGTTTACCTCTCAAGAGAACGGAGTTGACATGGCAGAAGCTAGAACTAAAATTAGCCAAGTGATCCCCAAAAAAATGAATGAGGACTCATCCCTACTCAATCTGTCTATTGGTGTAGAAGAAATCAATGAGGCCATTACTCAGATGGCTTTAGGCAAGGCCCCTAGGCCAAATGGGCTGCCTATAGAGTTCTACAAGAAAAACATTGACTGGATTGGCCAAGACCTATTGGAGTTGTATAACGAAGCATTTGAGATTGGCACTTTGGGAAAAGAAGTCAACAATGGTGTCATTAAACTAATCCCCAAAGAAGGTGATAATCACTAATAAAGACATGGAGACCTATCACTCTCCTTAACTCCTATAAGATCATAGCCAAAGTCTTGGCTACCAAACTCAAGAAGGTGCTTCCAAAATCATTGATTATAGCCAAACTGGATTTGTGAAAGGTAGGTACATTCTGGAAAACGTAGTTACTTGCTAGGAAGCTATGGAGTGGGCAAAGGAGTCTAAGCAACAAGCATGTATGCTCCTGTTAGACTATGAGAAAGCCTATGACATGATAGAATGGGATTTCATATACATGATGATGGCAGCATTGGGAATCCCCAATAACTTCATTAATATGGTCCAAACCTTAATGAAAGGGGCACATGTAAGGGTGGAGGTAAATGGTGCTAGATCAAAATGCTTTGAACTGACTAGGTCTATAAGGCAGGGATGCCCTCTGGCACCTGCCCTATTTATAATAGCAGCAGAAGCAGTTGGACATCTCATCTCTGACCATTCTATAATACCAAGAGTCAGAGGTGTTCTACTGTCTGAGGATAAGGAGATTGCAAACATTCAATTTGCTGACGACAAAGCCCTGCTACTAAAATTGGAGTCAGAGAATCTAACCTACTTCATGGATAAAATGGATCTATTTTGCTCTGCCTCATGCAGTAAGATATCTATGGAGAAATCCTTGTTCCTAGGGTGGACAGAAGAAGCTCCTGATTGGCTCTCTAGATGGAACTTCAGATGGGAAGGACCAGATTTTCAAGTCAAATACCTTGGCATCCCCTTCTCCCTTAATCCTAACCTTAAAGCCATGTGGGAGATGGTTAAGGAGAAAGTGGATAAAAAACTTAACAAATGGGACAACCAATATCTTTCCATGGCAGGCAGAATTCAAGTGTGCCAAAAGGTGATGTCATCCTACATTTTATATTTCTCCTCAACCTGGCTATTCAATCAATACCAGTTCAACCATATCCAGAAAACTATCAGGGACTACTTATGGTCAAATGGCAGAGGAAACAAAACAGGTCATGCAGTTAAGTGGGAATGGTGCACTAAAAGTAAGAAACAGGGAGAGGCCTAGGCCTCAAAGATCTCAGAATACAAGGCATATCCTTGGCAACTAAGTGGATCACAAGAGCCTTGGAAGGTGAGGAGCCATGGAAAGCCCTGATTAGGAATAACAAACTTAGGGGGTATCCCAAGAAAGGGAAACTATGGAGGCACCTAACTATGAATGACATCATAGCAGGAGACGTTGAGATAAAGGTTCAAGGATCGGCTGTGTTCAAATCTATCTGGAAAGCATGGAACTCGGTCAAACATCTTATTTCTGACAACAGTTGTAATGTCCCCTTCTTGAGCCAGACATGATTTGACTAGTCGTTAGCCCATTCTTTCATGGTCCCGAGGGCTAACCAGGACTTCAAAGGGATCCTGAGGTTATTTGGCCTAGTCAAATTTATTTACAGGCCAAATGGAGTTCGTTTGTTGGGTTTTGGGGAGGACTTACTATTTTTAGTAAGCCAACAGGGGATGCAGTGCCTTCATTTTTCACTGGCTGGATGAGATGCATTTTGTCAAACTCTTTCCGACAAGCTATTATATGTGGGATTCCGAGTTTATTTTGTATATTATTTTAATGTTTGAAGTTATAACTATAAAGTGACTATTTAAATTAAATATTATATTGTTTCATAAAGTCACTTTATAAAAATCAAGTCACCCCTTTAAAAAGACATACATGGGCATTCCT
>MU217162.1:453542-492812 GCA_018584345.1 Thuja plicata | reverse complement strand
AATTGACGAGTTTTGGAGAATTGTTTGCACAAGGGCTTTGAGGACGAAAACCCTCTATGCTAGCATTCTTCTTGCTGTTGAAAGATACAGTCAGAAGGATTGGATTTGAGTTTCAAAAAATTCATCTTGCTGCTACAATGCCGTGCTACAGTGCCGAGCTACATTGCGCTGCTACAGTAATTTCCAGCTTGCTATAAATCAGATCCGCCATTGTTTGGAGACCATTGCTGGAGTTGTTTGCGAGTAATTGCTACACTCCTATTCAAAATTGTGTGAATCTTAAGATGGTAATTACCAGGCCTGCGATTGTCTAATATTCTGATTTGTAAGGCAAATTTTCTGAGATAAATTGGAATGTTGGAAGTTTAAAATAAAATGCACTAAAGTTATGTTTATGTAACCTTTGAAGTGTTCATCTTGTTATTTACTATTTGTATTGAAAGTAAACTGTAAGCAATAATTTTATATCAGCAAACATTTCACTCACATTAAAACAAATCAGAACTCTCAGCTACTAGATTGCAAGCAAACTGTTTGACAAAATTTCTATGAGCTGAAGCACTCGTAACAAAAGAAACTCAGAACAGGGTAGCCTATTACAACATTATACTCCATTGACATGGTAAAACTTGTGGTAACAGATCCATTTGGTGGAACCTCAAAATCAGAGATAAGCCTCTGGCACTACTGCAAGGATGCTCAGCCAGGAAGTGGAATGGGAAGGGCATCTCTTACTTAGCAGATATATTACAGGATGATCGACTGGTTGAATGGGAAGATATGAAAAGCAGATTTGATCTTCCTAAATCTTAGTTTAGGACCTACTCAGTGTTAAAGGAATCTGGACAATGACTGCCACCTCCAGTACAGATGGGCAGATGGGACCTTGATTACCAAATCTAGCTCCAAGCATATCTATGTACTCCTTACCAAAGAATACCCCATCTTTCCCCATCTTAACACCTGCTGGAACCTTAACCTTGAACCAGACAAGTGGAACAAGATCTTTAATAACCTCTGGTACTCCCTGGCTAATCCCAAAATCAAGTGCTTTATGTGGCGTCTTCTCTTACACAGGTTGCCATTTAGACTGCCTAATGGAGATCCTAGTATTTGTTCCTTCTGCCCTCTCCCTGAATCAGTTTGTCATGTGTTCTTTAGCTATCCGTTTGCTATTGAAATTTGGAAACTCTTCAGTTTTCCACAGATATATGTTGTCTCTGTTTTGGATATTATCTCTAGTCATATTAATGGTTTGAAGCAGCCTTTTAATAGCTTGTTTACACTTATTTCTACCTTAATTATGTGGAACATATGGAAAAAGAGAAATCATATTGTTTTTGGTGGTTATAACAGAAGCCTTACTGAGTCTCTCAAGAGACTCATATTTCATGAAATTGTTGTGCAAGTCACAGTTGTAATTAAAATCAAAAGAAAGAAGCTGGAGGACCTGTTCAAGAACGGGGTGGTCAGACTTGGAGCATGGTAAGTCTCACATGGCTACACCTGGACAAAGGAATCCCAGGAGCTGGCACCATTCAGTGCTGCCCTACACAACTTTATGGCAGAGGTTCAAGGACTCAATAAAGATGACAGAGCAGTCATTAATGTCGTTCCTATCTCTGCAATACCAGGCCCAGACATCCCAGTTGCAGTGTCCCTGACACACCCCTACGAACAGCATATAAAGAAAGATGAGGTGCTTAAGTGGATGGAAGGACAGCAAGGCTGGGTAACTTGGGTACCCTACAGAGAGGAAGACTTTGTTTGATTATGCCAGTTAGACAGAATCCTGATATAATTTTGTATACTCCACTTTCGTAGACTGTTTTTGATTTAGATACTTTTTCTACTCCAGATATAGCAGGCAGGTGTAGCTGGAGATATATGTTAATTGATATATGTCTGGTTCTCTTTTTGGTAATTAGCACGGGCTAGACACTTGAATGTAACCGTTTTTATGAAATCAATACAATCATATATCTTTAATAGAAAAAAAAAATATTAGAATTTATTGTTATACTAAATTTAAAATATTAAGGCTAGTAATATTAGAATTTGATATATTAAATTAGAAATAAAATATTAAAATAAATAAATACATCATTCCTCCTATTTAATATTAGACTAACCTAATATTTAGTTAAGTTTTTTAGACTAAACTGAATAGAATAATATTAATTAAATATATTGTAAGAAGGATTTTCTGACAGGGCAGTACAGTAAGTGGGAGATGACATTCTTGGCAGTGCTGCTGCAACATCATTCAGCAACTCTACAACCAAGAAGCAAAAATTTCAAAAAAATTAAATTAATTTTTTTTAAATCTCATTTTTCGAAGCGGCACTTGCCTTCTGTTCAGTAGGATTCCTTTTTGTCAATCGCATGTTCACATCACAATAGTCCAAAACAAACCCACAGTCCTAATCACATACACTGGCAGAACCTCCACCTGAATCATCCCAGAATCCAACAAGGTTCAAAGTCAGACTGGATCTAGGTCTAGGTAATGCGGGAAACAAACCATCAACATACTTGAAAGCAACAACCTCTCAAATGACAAAGGGTAGGATACCTCTAATTGGGATAGCTAATGAGTCACCTGAGTTTCTTTACATATAATAATGCATCCCCTAGATCTTGTAATAAGGACACCCGAAAACAGATGCTCCTCACTTATCTCTTGAGACTTTGGGAGAACATAGATGACAAATCCTCACTCACCTTAACTTGTAACTGGTGGGAACATACAAAGCCAGCCAAGTGGAATCCTAAGGCCCTGCGATCAATAGTGCTAAAGATAAACAGACCATAGACTGATACCATTGATAAATGTACGAAATGTTCATAGAAGGTCTGCAGTAAACAGTGGAGATGAGGTCCAAGTGAGCTGGATGTGCTAGAAGCAAATACTCTCAGATTGCTATATTGAGCACTTTCTTCAAAGGAAGAAGGCAAGGAGGGTCATCCATGGAGTACCTGAAAGGAGAAACCAAATTAATAGAGGTTGAAGGAGCCAATTGTTTTCAATATATCAACTGTGTTGATCCGTAGCGAGAACTATTGAGGTAACACTTTGAAAAACAAAGTACCACATACAGGTATATCTTGCAACCAAAGAGTGAATCACTAACAAATCAGAATCCATTAATATGGAAAGTAGTATAAAGATACCATAGAAGTGAAGGGGCTGGGAAGCAAACTTCGCTTTAAGACGATGCATCAGGCAGATGTCTATATGCAAAAAGATCATATGGTGAAGGATCCATTAACATGAGCCCAATCGATGAATCCTAGATTTGGGCACCAAAATTCTAACCCCATAAAGATCTATAAGTTTAATGACTGAATTTAAAAAGTGCATCTTGAAAGGCATATCCTAGACATGTATCTGAAAGCATGGGGATGCTCCAATTCATAAAAGTGTCACATCCCTACAATAACATGACTATGATATAGGCTTCAGGCTAAATAGTCCAGTAAACTAAACAATCAAGTATAGTTTCTCATGATTTTCTGCAGGCTAAATTCAGTAATGGAACTAAAATTCAGAAAGAGCATCATTTCAGATGTTGAATTGAAACCTTGGCCTCACTATGACTGACTGTAAGTTGCCGCTACTAATGAAAATGAGCAACAAGAGAAATGAAAAATACAAAAAAAAAAAAAATTGAATCCTGTTATATTACTCTCTAATACTTGTGCAAAAATGAAATTGATAGCTGTAATAGTATAATTGTTTGTAATGAGGCATTTGAAACAATATAGGAATAAAAGAAGCATTGATATAAATAGTCAGGCAAAAGCTCACTGTGTAAACAGTAAAGTGTCTTATTAGAAAGGAATCATTAGTCATATTAAATTCTCAACTAAGCATTTGTTAATTTCGTCGAGACATAGATGGTAATATATTGAATAGTCCAGTGGAGAGATGCATGGCAGAGCGCGGGGAGGTAAAGTTGAATTTTGATGGTTCTTCCAAAGGGAATCCGACAGAGCTGGGCTGGGTATGTGCTGTGCGCTAACGAAGGTAATTTTGGGTCAAGTGGCTCCATTTATTTAGGTAAGCATACGAATAACTATGTGGAATACATAGCTTTGCTTATAGGCCTCAAGGCTACTTATGCGGCTAGTCAAAATAGCATGGAAGTGGAAGGGTTCTCACAGATAGTATTCAATGGGAGTGTCTTAAAAAAGAACTGCCTGAATTGAGAATTAAAGGCAATTTAGAAGTCAGAGCATGGTGCTTGAAATTTCATCTTTCAAATCTCAATTGTTATATAAGTCAAAATCAAGTGCCAAACTTCTTAGCTAATCAAGGGTCATTGTCTAAAGACTATTACTTAATTGAAAGCAAGGATGTTAGGACCAAATTATCCTCTGTATTAGAAACGGATCATGTGCATTACAGCTATATAGTGACTGGTCTTCATTATCATTGGTAAAGAAGTTGCAAGGGTTGAAGTCTAATATGAAGACAGCCATCTCACATGATTCGGTACAGGGGAGAAATCATGTGAAGTGCTCATCATTAAGGAAAGGAGGTGCAGTAATTACATATGGAATTTTGACTGGCTTGTTTCCCGGTTTATGTAGTTGGTACTTCATATGTGGTCTAGGTGATAGGTGTTAGCTTTGTGTTGCAGGGAAGCTTGGCTTATTTCTGTTGTATGGCTAAAAGGGACGCAGTCATGTGAGGTTTGGCTTTGAATCAAAACTTGAAAAAAGAATTACATTGTGACGATGACACAAATATGCAGCTGGTAAAGGCTATCTTACGCGAGGGATTGGCAAATACGAGGTGTTTTTGGTCTTGCAAAATGATTCCAGAAGAGTTTAAAGAGAAGTTAGCAAAAGCAGTAGTGGTTGCAAATACTAGGGCTCCTATCATGGCCTTACTGGTTAGAGTTGAAGTGGAAGGACCAGAATAAGTGCCTTATGCTCTAATGAGCCAAGATATGTGGCAGGCAAAAAAGTGACATTAATCCTTGGCCTTGAAGCGTCCATTTTGCAGCCATAGGAAGAAGTTCATGGATTGAGGATGGATAAATACAAAAAAAGAGGAATTCTGTATAGATATTTGCATGGCAATGTGACATATGGTTTTCACTTATTTCATGGAGATGGTGCCTCAGGCAATGGGACATACGGGCATGTCGCTTAACATGGCACCTACAGGAAGTCATGGCAATTAAATTCTTTTCAAATTGTGTTAGGTAGTATATTCTCTGATATTGTGGTTAGAATAGGCTTGGTTAATAAAAAAACTTGTGTTCAATGGCAATTTTATGCTCTGCCATTTTCTGGGTATGCACATTTTGCTTTCAATATGTGGTATATTGTCAGTTATGGTGTATGGCAGGTTTACAAGGTGATAGTTCAAAGGTGTTTATTCTAAAATGATGTAAAGCTTGCAATAATGTTTTCCTATATGTGTATGGTTGTGTTTGACCTGGGGCCCCTTAATAGAACCCCGGTAATATTATTATAGAGTAGCATGTGAATTAATATATATATCAAAGATCTTTCAGTTTTGGTTTCAAAATTTCAGTCAAAAACCATGTTCTCTATAATATATATCATTTTATTGGATCTCAAAAATCCCAATAAATAATAAGAAAATTGGACTTGCTCGTGCTGAAGTTGTAATTCAATTTCCTATTTCTCTCAAATAACTGCTGCAGCCCATATCAGACTCATTTCCAGATCGCAATTTTGATTCCATGTAGCAATGGAGTTATTTGTATATGATCCTCTTACCAAACAAAAAATATTGTCCACGGAAAATAAAATAGTTAACACAATCAGCAAACTGAAATAATCCAAACAATACTCAATTTTTTTTTATCAATTTCCTGCTCATTGCAGTCAGTTGCTATGCTGCAAGCTTCAAGGAAATGCATTAGAATAATATCTCTATAGATATCTTTCTATTTTTGTTTAATGGTCAATATTGTAAATCTTGTACATATTAGAATGTTTCTAATTCTTACAATTGCTTTATTATGGAAACATTGTCTCTTTGTAAAATATAAATGAACGTCTTGTTCATTCATTAATTCAACTAACATTTTACCAATTACCTATGTAATATGGTATCAGAGCAGGATTTATTTTTTCGAAAAATTTATATAATCTTTAAGAAATTATCAGTTTTAAATTTTTCAAAATTCTAGTTCTTGGTGTCTGTTTGAACTTTGAAGTCTTCTTTGCAGAGATCCGTTTCTGAAAACCCAAGTAGGGTTTTTTTTCTGTTCGTGGCTGTTTGTTTTCTGCATTTTTGTGAATATTACGACCATCTTCTGGTCGTCTCTGTGCAGAAGCAGTCGCACCTGTTTCCTTCTGTGCTCCCGACAGCTGTTTTTCGTGGTTGGTTGGTCGCCATTGTCTCTGCAACAGTCGTGTTTATTAAAAACACGATTCATTTTTTTCTGCAACCACGATTTTAGAGGCCGCGAAACTTATTTTCTCTGCACATTTTTTATCCAACGGGGTGTTTTTCAGATCGATGGCCCATTTCTTGAAGTTCCTGGAGATCACGACGTAATCTTTGGTCGTTCTTTTGCAGACATTTTCTCTTCTGCAAAACCCGCATTTTAAAACGTGATTTTTTTTCTGTAACATGTTTCTGCGACGGTCGTTTTTTATTGCAGAAAGGAATTAAGGCACCATTTTCTGACTCTCACGGCCATTTCTTGGTCGTTTTTTTATTGCAGACGCCATTATTTTCTCTTGCAGATGCCATTCCTGCCTAGGGCTTGCGATTTGTTTTTCAAAAATCTGTGACAGGTCTTCTGATTCATGCTACCTAAGGTTTCATTCTCTGATTCTTGGCACCGGCTCCTGGTTATTTCCGCCATTTACTATTTGCAGACCAATTTTTCTCTCAGCCGACTAGGGTTTCTTCAAAACCCTTTGATATTTTAGCCAGAATCGCATTTTGATTGCAGATTCCTGGTGGGTTTTATTCAAAATTTTCTAGGTCCTCTGACATCCGTACATTGGGACCTGTGCCCAGAATTTTCTGTTATACCTCGATATTCGTGCTATCATCCAATCAACCACCTTTGACCTTTGTTTTTTGTGATGGCATCTATGAGGAATATTCTACTTGAGGGGAGTCAGAAATTCAACAGCAAAAACTACAATACCTGGTAACAACAACGTATGCTAACGATCTTTGAATACAGATGTCTTGACAAAATTGTTTTGGGCAAGATTTGATTGTCCTGAAGATAAAGGCTCCTGAGCAATACAAATTTGATGAGAAAAATCGGGAAGCTATTATCTTCATCAAACTTTCAGTCACTGATGGTCAGCTACCGCAGGTTCCTTCTGGCAAAACAACTGCACAAATTTGGATGCATCTAAAAGGTTTGCATGAAGCCTCTGATAAGAGTCGTGAGTTCTTCTGAAAGAAAATGCTCTTCACGATCATGATGGATGAGCGAGTGTCCCTGCAAGATCATCTCAATAAAATCAAGCACATTCGAGATCAGTTAGAAGCAATTGGTTACAAAATGGGAGACATGGTTGTGATAACACTCAAGAGTCTATCGTCTTCCTATGAGCACTTTGTTGAGACTCTCAACATTGCTTCCACTAATGTTGACGTGAAGTTTTTCAATCTCTGCACAATGCTTTTACAACAAGATCATTGAAAACAACAATTCGGCAGTGGTACCAGTTCATCTTCCAAAGAACAGGTCTTCACAGCCAAATCTCCATCTTTTCAGTCTTCTCAGCAAAAATCCTCTGCTCCAGCATCAGATGGCTAGAAGAAGAACATTCAATGCAACTACTGTCATAAGTATGGTCACATGAAACTTGAGTGTCGTAAACGCTTGGCTACATAGGCCAAGCAAAGTGGTTCACAACCTAAAGCAAATGTAGCGGAGCACACTGAACAGAACGAGTTTGCCTTTTACACCTTCATGGCTAAAAGACCTACAGACCGTGTGAAATCTTCTGCCTGGTACATTGATTCAAGTGCCTCGCACCACTTCACTCATTGTCAGGATTGGTTCACAAACTTTCAGTCGTTCACAGATTTTGTTATTTTTGGAGGGGAAGAGCACACCATTGTCAGAAAGGGCAATATACATATTCAGTCTGGCGGGAGGAAATTGATTTTCCTCAAAGTGTATTATGTTCCAGGAATGGAACTCAACCTTCTCTCAATCAGTCAAATTCTGAGCCATTCTCCTCGGCTAGACGTGACCTTCAGTTTGCATGAAACCTCTGATTAGAGTCGTGAGTTCTTCTGAAAGAAAATGCTCTTCACGATCATGATGGATGAGCAAGTGTCCCTGCAAGATCATCTCAATAAAATCAAGCACATTCGAGATCAGTTAGAAGCAATTGGACGCAAAATGGGAGACATGGTTGTGATAACACTAAAGAGTCTATCGTCTTCCTATGAGCACTTTGTTGAGACTCTCAACATTGCTTCCACTAATGTTGACTTGAAGTTTTTCAATCTTTGCACAATGCTTTTACAACAAGATCGTTGAAAACAACAATTCGGCAATGGTACCAGTTCATCTTCCAAAGAACAGGTCTTCACAGCCAAATCTCCATCTTTTCAGTCTTCTCAGCAAAAATCCTCTGCTCCAGCATCAGAAGGCTAGAAGAACATTCAGTGCAACTACTATCATAAGTCTGGTCACATGAAACTTGAGTGTCGTAAACGCTTGGCTAATGTAGCCAAGCAAAGTGGTTCACAACCTAAAGCAAATGTAACGGAGCACACTAAACAGAACGAGTTTGCCTTTTACGCCTTCATGGCTAAAAGACCTACAGACCATGTGAAATCTTCTGCCCGGTACATTGATTCAGGTGCTTCATGCCACTTCACTCATTGTCAGGATTGGTTCACAACTTTCAGCCATTCACAGATTTTGTTATTTTTGGAGGGGAAGAGCACGCCGTTGTCAGAAAGTGCAATATACAGATTCAGTCTAGCGGGAGGAAATTGATTTTCCTCAACATGTATTATGTTCCAGGAATGGAACTCAACCTTCTCTCAGTCGGTCAAATTCTGAGCCATTCTCCTCGGCTAGACGTGACCTTCAGTTCACATCAGTGCAATATCATTGATCGGGAGACTCGGTCTACTATTGTCATGGGTCTTGAGGATCATGGTCTATTCAGACTTGTTGACTCTGGTGATTCTAAAGAGTTTGCCATGGCAACCAAGCACTCCTCTGTTAGTAGACTCTGGCATCAGTGATATGGGCACTTAAATGTGCACTATCTTTCTCAGCTTGTTTGGGAAGATCTTGTCATTGGACTGCCACAAATCCAAACCCAGAATCTCAGAGTTTGCGGAGCATGTCAGGTTGGGAAGCAGCATCGGACTCCATTTTCGGATGGCAACTCCAGGAGAGCTTCAAAGGTACTACAACTAGTTCATGTTGATATCTGTGGCCCTATGGCTACTCCTGTTACTAGGTCCAGGTGTTTCTTACTTTTTGTTGATGATTTCAGTCGTAAAATGTGGGTTTATTTCCTTCATAAAAAATCAGAGGTGTTTGTTTTGTTTCAAAAATTCAAAGCATCTGTAGAAAAAGAGTTTGGTCAACATATTGTAACTATTAGAACAGACAATGGGGGAGAATTATGTTCTTCTACCTTCTCCCATTTCTATGAACAACATGGCATAAAGCGCCAATTAACAACACCCTACACCCCTCTGCATTGGTGTCACTGAGAGGAGAACCCACACGATCACTGAAATGGCCCAATCTATGCTTGAACACAAGAGTGTTACAAAGAAATTTTGGGCTAAAGTAGTCAAGATCGTCGTCTATCTTCTCAACCTCTCTCCTACAATGGCTATAAAGAAAAAGAATCTGGAAGAGGCTTGGTCAAGCCATAAGTCTAGAATCAGTCATCTCAAAGTTTTTAGCTCCACTACTTTTGTCTGGATCCCTGATGCTAAGCACACCAAGTTGGATGCCAAGAGTTAGAAACTTCTGCTAACCAGCATACCGTCTCATTGACATTGAGACAAATGTTGTCATTTTCAGTCAAGATGTGTTTTTGACGAGGAACGAGGGCCATTTTAGCTCTCTCCTCAAATTATGGATTCAGGGGATCAGCCTCTCAAGGCTCAAGACTTGGGTGTTTGCCCACCATTAGGCCACCTAATGGGAAGGCTTCAACTGTTCTAGTTCCTGCACCTCCATCGATCCCTTCTCCTACAGGATCACCAAGGCGTGCAGCTGCACCATCTAATTTTCCTCGGGATTCATTTGATCTTTTGTTTGATGAACTTGATCCTGTTGCACCTCCTACTTCTGATGTTGGCACTTCTACTCTCCGGCCTAAATGGTGGGCTAAGACGATAGGCAATCTTCATGATGATGAGCTCATCGAGGGTAGAACTGCTCGAAAGAAGAGCAAACCTTCTGATTCTATAAATTTTACTCGCATGGCCAACATTCACAGTGTGTATGAGCCTCAAACATACACAGAGGCAAAAGGGATACTTGAGTGGGAACAAGCTATGGGCACTGAGCACCACAGCTTGCTGAAGAATAACACTTGTGTTCTGTCAGATCTTCCCCTCGGGAAGAAACTCATTGGATGCAAATGGGTCTATAAGGTCAAATACAAGGTTGATGGTACTTTGGATAAGTACAAGGCTCGTCTTGTTGCCAAAGGCTTCTCTCAGCATAAAGGAATTGATTACGAGGAGACCTTTGCTCTGACAACAAAGATGAGTACCATCAGATTAGTCCTAGCCATGACAGCTCAGTGTGGTGAGTTACAGGAAGAGGTCTCCGTGACATAGCCTCCTGTATTCAAGGTTGTCGACAAAGAACACCAGGTACTCAAACTGGTGAAAGCACTCTATGGCCTAAAACAGGCTCCTCAGGCATGGTACATAAAAATTGATAAGTACCTCACAGATTAGAGTTTTCAGAGGAGTCCTTCTGACTCAAATCTGTATGTCAAGACTACTGACGGTGATATCATCCTTCTAGTTATATATGTTGATGATTTGATAAGCATAGGTAGTTCGACATCTTTGATTCAAGGAATCAAACAAAATTTATGCTAGTCTTTTGACATGACCGACCTTGGGCTTCTGCACTACTGCCTAGATCTTGAGGTTTGGCAGCACTTTCATGGCATCTTCATCTCTCAGTCCAAATATGCCCGGTCTCTGCTACATAAATTTTGAATGCAGGACTGCAAACCTGGATCTACCCCGATGGAGAGAGGCTTGAAGTTGTCAGCCAAATCCGGTTCTCCAGTTGACAATGAATCCGCATTCAAGCAACTAGTAGGCAGTTTAATCTATCTCACCGCTATTAGACCTCATCTTAGCTATGCAGTGAGTTACATATCCTCCTTCGTGACAGCTCCTACTTCAGATCATTGGGCTACAGCGAAGCACATCCTGCGCTATGTCAAGAGCACTTCAAACTTTGGTATCCTTTATGGGCGAATCAAAGATCCCAGACTCATCGATTACACAGATTCGGATTGGGGAGGCTCAGTTGATCACAGAATGTCCACTTCCAAGTATGTCTTCAGTTTGGGCATAGGTGCTATCACTTGGACCGGTAAGAAGCAGCAAGGTGTACCTCTTTCCTCAACAGAAGTTGAATATCGAGGAATAGTCAAAGCCGCTTATGAGGCGGTTTGGCATCGAAGGATGCTTTCAGACAACCACATGTCTCATGCAGGCCCTTCACCACTCTTCTGCGACAATCAAGGGGTACTCAAACTCGCCAAAAATCCAATCTTCCATGAGCGAACCAAACATATTGAGCTTCATTGTCACTTGATCTTCCAGCTGGTTGAAGATAGATTCGTGGATTTGCAGTATGTCCCTACAACGGACCAGCTGTAGATGTTCTCACCAAGTCCCTACTTCCAGATAAGTTTGTTAAGTTCAGGGGGCTCCTTGCTGTAGTAGACAAATTGCCCATTAAAGGAGGGTACTGGAATAATATCTTCGTAGATATCTTTCTATTTTTGTTTAATGGTCAATATTGTAAATCTTGTATATATTAGAATCTTTCTAATTCTTATGATTGTTTAATTATGGAAACGTTGTCTCTTTGTAAACTATAAATGAACGTCTTGTTCATTCATTAATTCATCTAATATTTTACCAATTACGTGTGTAATAAAATGCACTACGAAGCACTCACAATTCTGTCATAATTTTGTGACAACATAAACAAAAAGGTGTTCCTAAATTACATCATAAAGATTTGTTTGTAGAACTATTATCACATTAATCTCAAAAATTAGAGCTTGCTTATTTAGTTACAGCTACAATGTATTTTTCAGCCTCCTCTGATGATACAACAATTCCAAAAGCTTTCAAATGAGAAGCTTTCACAAAATTATTCCTGTCAGCTGCTAGATGCCACCTTTGACATTTCAAAAACAGAAACAATTTTAAAACAGGCAAAAGAAAAAGAAAATCTCTCAGATAAACCAAGTAAGTATTCTTACAAGTCTGGGCTGTTATGGGTTTTCTCAGAAAAGGTGCCTTTGTATGGAAGTAGGGAATCCCGAATCCTCTCCAAGACATCAGATGTATCCACATTGAAGTATGGCTGATAAGGTGCAACACCAAAAAATCTCTGCCAACCACTAGGCTGATTATTATCTTGACCTCCACCAGGACCAGGCCTTGAAAAGGAATCTGCAACAGAAAATATAATCAATGTATGAATAGTCCTCTTAATCAAAATCTATAAAGAAATGAAACATTATGCACTTATCAAAATTCGGCTGGGTAGTTGCTAAAATTGATTCAGTAGGTTTCTACCATCTTCTAACCACTTCCTAACATCCTAGCCATGTAGGCCTCTTACACACTACAAATACCTCTCTATCCTTGTTCTAAATCCACTAGACTATTGTATTCTGATTTTGGATGGCTCCTAACCTCTTCCCAGAACTATTAACCTTTAAACACCTGCATAATACCAAAAACCTGTTATTTTTCAAAGAGCGCTCCCCTCAGCTCTTGGCCTCTTCACTCTCTCGTTAAATCTTCTTAGTTGATCCTGAATGAGGTAACAATCTTCTAAGAACAATCTCACTGTTGCATTGGCATTTAAAGAACTTGGATTAAGGTGATAGAGCTTTTTGTTTGATCTACTTGTCTCCGAATGGATCAGGGAACAATCTTCTAAGGACAATCTCACTGTTGCATTGGCATTCAAAAGCCTTAATTTAAGGTGATAGAACTTTTTGTTTGATCTAGTTGATCTCGGCATGGATTGACTTGGTTCTTTATCTTAGCAGACATACAATTAAGAAATAGTCTATAATTGATTCAACCTTACATCTTATGCCATTTGGGACTATGCTATCTTGCATCATATCACAGTAGAATCAGGATTAGGTCTATAGGATTGCCCTACTTTCCTGTACATCAACTAAATTAATCTCGGCACATATTGGCACATCAATTAGAATATAAAGGAAACCTACATAGCAAGGTATAACAATTTAATTTTGTCTAAAGTTCATATTTTAAATGGAACCAACATCAGACTCGTTCTTAAAAATATGACCGAGTAGTGTTGCTTCCTAACTCATGAACTTGTGCCAACATGAGAATTAACCCCTACTGCCTACACAGACCCCAAATTAAATGTTAATTAACAAGACCTGATTAAATTTGAAAGAGACCAATTGAGGGTTCTAGTCTAGGCGACCTACACATGTAACTTGTAAGGCAACAACCTCCATAGCTATTGGCCTGATTTCACTGAAGTGGGCCTATAAGCCACACACATTGTAGATACATTCAAGCTCAAGATTTCAGTATTGCATATAACTTGTGAGGCAGCATTTCAGGCTCTCACGGAGCGTTCAACTAGTGCACCCACCTTGGTAGTGCCAGATCCAGTTGGAGACATGACAAAAAAAAATTCAAACAAGTCCCACCTAACTACATGCACTCAATTTCTAACTGTTACATACTTGGGCTTGCGTTGACCCTATGTTTCCAGCTGTATTGCAACCAAACCTTCTCATTAAGGAGTTGTCTTAGACTCTAAGAAATGTTGAGGTGCACTATTTTAAGAGAAAATCTCATTGTGTTCATGTTTTCATTATGTATTTGTCTTGTGTTTGGTTAGGGCATAGAGATCATCACTGGCAATCTCTAATGAGAATTTCTAGTTATTTAATCTTCAGTTGCAAGCTTATTGTGTCTTATTTTAATATCATGATGCACCAACATGTGCTGTTAAATCCCAGGGTGGCACCATGCAAATGAAGTAGCTTTTAATAATGAGTAGTGTGCATTGAAGCAGGTTTGAATGATAGCTACCATTAGTTAGCTGGGATCATTTATGTGAATCCAAATTGGCTAAATTGAAGGTAGTGTTCAAGGCCAAAGAGACAAACAGCAAGGTTGCATAACTGCTAAGATTTGTTGATGTATAAAATTTGAGTTTCACCAAGACACCTTTGTAGCAAAATACCATTCTTGACGTTTGTCAATTTGTTGGCACCTGGAATGAAGATCAGTAATAGTTGTTCAAAATATAAAACATTAAGGAAACAAGTATTGGCATAGCAATACCATAACAAGCACAGAAAATGAAATTCATCATAATTCAAGCAACAAAGATTGTGACATGAAAGCATGCAAAATAAAGTACAATCAAAGAGGTCATTCTGGATCCCTATTCTATAGAAAAGCAAATATCACAATGGGTGTCCCCACTAGGCGACAATCATTTCAAATGTTCAAATACAGCTCAGCTAGAAATTTTGAAAGCCAAAATTCAAGAGCATGACAGAAACAAATCAAGAAACCATGAACAAAGTTACAAACTAAATGATAATGCACAAATCTAGAAGGTGGAAAAAAGGGCCATAGAAAAGAAAATAACTACATCACCAAGTGAATTCAAGTATAAAGATTAATGTAATCATTGCAGCAAGTCAAACCATCTACAAATCAAATAATTCGTTGAATTGTCGTTGGCAGAGATACAAATGTGAGAAGATATAATAATTCGAACCATGAAACAAATTATTGTAACTTGTAAGCATTGCCCAAAATAAGAAGCTCCAATAGCTCAATCCTACAAGAAGGCCTAGACATCAATAACATATTTTGAGATACTGAGGGCTACAATAGCTCAATCCCACAAGGACAACTAATATCATGCTATTTTAAGAACCTAACGATGAATTCCACTCTTTGCAAAGAAATTGTCAGAAATTATACAAAATATTAGACTATAATTTTTACACAGACATGTACTGCTTGTGTTAATTGCTAGGATTTATCAAGCATTCGATATCTAAAACCCTAATACTAAATGTTAAAACCACACAATAAGAAAAAATTTCAAATCCAATGGAAACTTCAGAACATACAGAAAAAATTTCAATGACAATTATCAAGATGGAATAGACAGTCTGAATAAACAGAAATAAAATGCAGAAAAATAACAAAACTTCACAACCGAGGATTAATACCTTAAAAGCTCTTCCAGCAGCATTCTAGCGACAACTTCCTAACCAAAATCTTCTCTATTCTCAACCAAAGCCAACACCTGACAAATATATAAGAGCAACAAATCCATGTGCCCAAGATTCTCAAGATGGATGCTCAAGTTACGTATAGAATAGACCCTCACCTTCCTTTCGTTAGATGACGGCCTTTAGAATAGTAGGGGCCAGGGCAGATTATTGCCCCTGATTGCCAGTGCAGAGGGAGGGTGAACACTAGTGTGCCACGTCTCCTACTTCCGCAGTACATATGGCTTGCCGCACTTCAGAGAGAGAGCGTGGCGGAAAGGGTGGTGGGCCCCCCTTTATTCCAATAGTAGGCGTAGCAAATGGTTTATCTAAATCCATCGAACTTGGTTATTTATTGGGCTATTTGATTTGCCCTGACTTCATAGAAGTAAAGTAAAATGGCTCCTATGCTACCACTTTTAGTTGAGACAATCGTGGCTCTTCATAGAAAGAAAGCTAGTTAATATGAGATCATTTCCGAAGTGGATTTCGCTATTATGGTGGCTCAACTACAGAATTGTGAATTCCAATTTCATGCGATGAGGAGCATCCTTATTCCTAAACCGAACAAACCCAGGAGATTCGGCCTATCACGGTACCGTACTCAAAGGATGTGATAGTAATGGATGCAGCCGCTGAACTATTAAACAAGATATTTCGTGACAAATTTCTCAAGTGCTCGCACTGCTTCATCCGCAAAAAGGGTACCTGGACCTTTCTCGCCAATGTAGAAAGTTGAGGATTGGTTCACCATTTTGTTCAGGCTGACATTGTAAGTTGCTTTGATATGATCCCGCACGATAAGTTGTTAACATTGTTGTCTCAGCATATATTTGAAAGAGCATTTATAGGGCTTATTCACAATTTTATAACTACTAACATCTTTGATCAAGAGGGCAGAAATTGTGGGAATCGAGTATTGGGGATAGGCATCCCCCAAGGTAGTTCACTCTCTCCCGTCCTTATGAATATATTTCTACACAAGTTTGATCAAGCCATATCGGAATGGGTTTCCACCACCTATCCCCTTGTGAAATAATACACACGGTATGCAGACGACTTTATCATTGGTCTAAAAGAAGAATCTTCCGACCCTGACCCCATTGTCTCTATGGTCAGGAAGCTCATGAAGGATGAATTGAGTTTGGATCTCTCAATTCGCGTGGCACAACAAGGCGATCACCCTCTATCCTTATTAGGATTCCACATTTCGCTAGATGAACGGGGCCAAGTACATATAAATGCCCCATCAAGGAAAATTCGACACAAACTGGAATCAAGCTCACGACAGCCTATTCTAAAAAGTTCGAAGAAGGCTGGAGAAGTTGTCGCCGACTATAACAAAACGGTCATCGCATACTTGGCAGCATATTGTATTGCCGAGAACGGCTTTCGGTTGAAAGGGATGCTTGAACGGCGTATGCGACGGTATTGTTTCAAGCATCTAGAGAGTATGACTAACACGCCTATCTTCACACTTTGCAAGAAATATGGGGACCGACTCCAAAGAACCATTCCCCCTTTTCTCAGTGATAACGAGGTTGACCACCTCTTTCAAAGGTACTATCTACGATATATACAGAGAAAGGAACTTCTCACGAGTATGGAGAAGGAGCAATCAATAGACTACCTTTAGAAGCAGTTAGTCCTAATGCTTTTTATCGTTAGTTTCTCAAAATTCATCTCTCTACTAACTTGGTGCTAAATTGTTGCTTGGAACTTCAATTTTACTAATGCTTTTTATCGTTAGTTTCTCAAAATTCATCTCTCTACTAACTTGGTGGTAAATTGTTGCTTGGAACTTCAATTTTACTAATTTGGTGCTAAATTGTTGCTTGGAACTTATAGTAAATGAAGTGAGCGTAGACAAACAACTAACATCTGTTGAGGGTGGCGGTGGGGCGCTCTTTGTTGTAGGTGATTCTAGGATTCTTGTATGGCTCCTATGATTGGAGAAGTGACCTTAGTCCATTCCCCTAATAAACCATCTTTCCATTGATCATTTGTCTGGCTCCTATGACTGTTCAAGTGACCATTCTCAATTCCCCTAATAAACCATCGATTAATTGATCACTACAGTCACAAACATGACTGGAGAAGTGACCTTAGTCCATTTCACTAAGAAACCCTCTCTCCATTGATCAAAAGTCTCACAAACATGACTGGAGAAGTGACTAACGTCCCCTGTCGGCGCGCGGGCCATCTATTTATGTTTGAATGAAAGGGGGGGCCCACCACCCACTCCCCCCTTCCCGCTTAAGTGAGAACTTTCTCACTCTGGCGGCCTCAACGATGAACACCCACAAACTGCCTTCTTACACATTGAAAACTCAATTGGGTTCCCCATTAATGGAGAAGATTCGGCATGTGTGTAGTCATGAACATAAGTTCTAGAGCGAAGTGAAGAACCGGAGAGAGTGACGGAGCATAGGCCGAAGTGATCCATTAACGGGGCAACCGCGGTAAGACTGGAACCGGAACCACCCTTTGTACTATTATCTGGTAGGTCAGTGATTGCCCTGACTTTTGAATCTATTGGGCCTGCTGCTAGCGTCGTCGCTCCTCTACTCTCGCCGCCCGAACGAAAATCGCTACGGTCATTCGACAAGATAGAACTTCGATATTGGCTTCCTCTCCATGAAGGTTCGCGATCAGTTTGGTCCAGTAAGTGGCCGCTGGCCAGATAGGTGAGGGACCAAATAATGGGGGGTGAACGGGCTCCTGGAAGCGGGCTGTGACGAGAAGGTTAGGTCATCAGCCACATACAGGATAGAACTTTGATATTGGCTTCCTCTCCATGAAGGTTCGCGATCGGTTTGGTCCAGTAAGTGGCCGCTGGCCGGATAGGTGAGGGACCAAATAATGGGGGGTGAACGGGCTCCTGGAAGCGGCTATGACGAGAAGGTTAGGTCATCAGCCACATACCTTCGTCGGTCCCACGGTGTCATCGCTTAGTATGTGTGGGGGCACGTGAAACGAGGCACCGACCGAAGCAGATTGGGTCGGGTGAAATAATGACTACACCGCGCCTGGTATAGTCTAACCCTGAAGCGGGAGGATACTTCGGATGCATCCACCACACTCTATAAGGACGACTCCCCCGACCGCCCGTCAAATCGAATTGCACCCCAACGCCTAATGATAGACAGGATACCCTATAATGGTTGGTGCTCGATCTAGAATGAAGATCACCAAGGATTTGAACCCCGGACCCTCCATAGAACAAGGGGGCAACCTGCTAATCTGTGGCGATGCGATTCTCTACGTAACATGCCCCTGGCGAGCTCTAGAATAGTAGGGCCTCTGAACCAGAACTATAACTAGAATTGAATAGTAGCCATCTTCACTGGTGCATGCAGGGGGGCATTTTACGTATAGAATATAGATGCTATAGGGTGAACCGAGAGTGATAGAGAAGTTTCATTTCATTCAATCTAAGGCCAGATTCTATATGTAACATGTCATTCCCTCCCCCACTAACACCCTACCCCTACTATTTGAAGGGGAAGGGCCGGGTGGTTCATCGGCATAGCTCCCCTGCCCCTACAATCGAGCTACCTCTGCACCGGTGCAGGGGGCGAGGTAGCTATCTCGGCAAATCAGCCCCATAGAATTGTAGGGGGCCTTAGAATAGTAGGGGGCAGCTTCCATTATCAAGCCCTTCATCTGTGGCACTATATATTCCCGGAACTGGCACTAGCGGCCCACCCACCCACCTACCATTTTATAGGCTATAGGGTGAAAAGTGGCAGCCTGAGGGTTGGGTGGGAGATATAGGATGAACTGGTGGGAAACTATAGTTTTGGTAAGGGGTGGGGGGAGATAGAAGGGGCCATGGAGGGAGCAACGTAGATATATCATTCAGTTGGGAGTAACGAGCTCATATGTGTTATTCGTACCCATTCGGATCAATCGAATCAAACTCCATTCGGCCCATCCGAGAAGACGGGGATCTAGGTCTTAATCCGGGGTGGAGAAGGCGTAAATTTGATCCATCATGCCCCCTCCCGCCTCGGCCCTACAATTCTATGGGGGTTCGGTGAGTGGATTCAGATGGGGCCTGATTCAGTTCCGGAAAAAGGGAGAGAGATCCTGCCTCTCCTAGTTCGGATCGGAGCAACCAAGCCTAATCGATTCAGGAACTATTGCAACAACTATAATAGCAGCTGCTCGGAACTTTAGAACTAGAATTCCAAGCTTCCCGTTGCCATGTTGAAGGCCAACTGTTGTCCTGTACAAGGTTGACTGATATAAAAGAAAGCAGAGCTGCCTGTAGAAAAGCTACTAATATAAGGAAGGCAGAGCCAACTGTAGACAGGTGAATGATATAAAAAAAAAAAAAGCAAATTTCATCACATGGGAGAAGGGCCGATTATCAGGGAGAAGAGACAATTGTCACAAGCCTGCAAAGGGCAGGGCAGAAACCAGGTCAGCAAAACTATACGGAAGCCATACAAGTATGGACTGAGAAGGGAGCAGTAATACAGGAAAATAAGTTCAAAAATCTACTGTTGCATTGACCAAAAATCCCAAGTCGAGTATGATATGAATCTTTTGGAACAGTCTGACACAATCAGTTGTAGTCCGTCCAATAAATAGATAGAGGTCAGGCTAAAGTTGTTAGCCTGTGAAGATCCATTACCATTCATGAGTCACGCTACAAACAAATGGTGGTTAGTTTAAGACTTAAGTATATCATATTCATACACCCCATTTTTTGTTTTATTGTTAGTTGTCTCTCCTGTATTTTGGCACAACCAAAGTTCATTTATTGGCAGCCAGAAAAACATGTAGTTTCATATTTCAAAGGTGCACTTAACTTTGGCACTCTATATCATAGAACAGATGATTTCAAATTGACAGGACATACAGACTATGAATGGGCACACTTAAATTTGACAATTTATGTCAGAGAACAGATGATTTCAAGTTGACAGGATGTACAGAGTCCAGACTATGATTCGGCCAGTTCAATTGATACTCGGATATTAACTACTGGCTACATTTTTTCTTTGAATAGAAATTGTTTAGCAGAAGGGTAAACTTCAGCAAACAGTAGCTTTATCTTCCATGGAAGCCAAACACAAAGATGCTACCAATGCTAGTCATTAAGCATTATGGCCACAACACATTTGTGCAATCTCCAACTTTCTCAAACTATAACTCCACCTTTTTGTGACACGGAAGATTTCTGGAAAAGTTAGTCAAAAAACCAATTTATTATGCTTGCAAGGGTTGTGGCAACATCGCATTTTGTGCAGTCTCCAACTTTCTCAAACTACAACTCCACCCTTTTGTGACAAACAAGCTGTTCTGAGAAACAAATAAAGAATGCCATTTATTATGCTTGCAAGGGCCATGGCAACATCATGTTTTGTGCAATCTCCAACTTTCTCAAACAACTCCACCCTTTTGTGACAAACAAGGTGTTCTGAAGTTGTTAAAGAATCCAATTTATTACGCTTGCAAGGGCTATGGCAACATCACATTTTGTGCAATCTCCAAATTTCTCAAGCTACAACTCCAACCTTTTGCGACAAACAAGATGTTTTGAAAAACATGGAAAGGATGCAATTTATTATGCTTCCAAGGGCTATATGGCAACATCACGTTTTGTGCAATCTCCAACTTTCACAAACTACAACTCCACCCTTTTGTGACAAACAAGGTGTTTTTAAGTTAGTACAGAATCCAATTTTATTATGCTTGCAAGAGCTATGGAAACATCATATGTTGTGCAATCTCCAACTTTCTCAAACTACGACTACACCCTTTTGTGAAACATCATACTTTGTGCAATCTACAACTTTCTCAAACTACGACTCCACCCTTTTGGGACAAACAAGGTGTTCTATAGTTAGTAAAGCATCCAATTCATTATCTCACGCCAAGCATCCTGGGGTTCATCATCACAATGTTCAACAAATAGCAGATATTAGAGATGCTTCTCTCTTCCGCCATGCATCTCAAGGGCAATCTGCTGAGCTAATGACTAAACCTCTCTTTCTGTCAAATTTTTCGACAAAATTAGAGTTGTCTCCAATTTAGTCATCAAGAGAATGTATGGGATATAATATTAGGCTATCTTTACATTTTGAGGGTTTGGGCATCAGTGATTATCACTCTCATGTTATTTTCCCATCAGAATTTTAAATTGTTTGCAATTCATTCATAATATATTTGTTTATATGAGAATTGAGAGGTCACAGACTGTGCATTCCCTGATTCCACTCTTCATATTTCTAAAAACTGGAAAGGCAAAGGCTTTTTTGTCTTGTGATTAAAAAAGCGGTATTGCTGCCTTCTCGTGTTTCATTCTTTGCCTTACACTTAGCATCGCAATTAGATTATATGCTGTTGCTTGGTAGGAACTACAGCCTTCCCAAAGTCGAACCCAAATGTGTCTTTATTTTATGTTTTCAGCTCGATTTTAGATCTTACTATAGATTGGTGTATTAGAATAATATTTGCATATATAATATAATGGTCAATAATATATTTTTAGGTAGATTAGATTTGTTTCTAATTTAGTCTTCAGTGTTTGATTGTTTCTTTAGGAAACATCAACAATGTAATTGCCTATATATGTACATTTCATTCTTTCAACAAATAATGCAATTACCATTGTAACATGGTAACAAAGTTGGAAGGATTTTTTTTTGAAAAATTTTGTCATTCTAAATATTTTCAATAGAATTTTTTTAGAGAAAAATTTTCAACAGCCAGTGAAAAATTTTGACGGAATTTTTTAGAGATTTCTTGAAAGCTTCACGAAATTGCAGTAGGGTCATTTTTCTCTACCATTCTTGTGGATCTGCAGATTTTGCAAGTCTCTTTTCTGCAAATCGCAGGGGAAAATTTCTTGTTTGGGGAAAATGAACATGTCTACGCCACGCGTTTTCTACTAGGCGCCATATTTTTGAGGTTTCTTGGTTGAGAAAATCAAAAGCCACGCTTGTTTTTGGACGCCACGTTTTCTCTCTGCCATTGGGAGCCTGTGCACCTTCTTTCAAACCGCATTTGTTCTCTGCTATTCCAATTGTGGAGGTGTATGTATAAATTGTGTCATATTTTATGTGTTCTTTCCGGTGGTCAAAGGGCCTATTTTCTTCTTCCACGCCAGTGTTTCTGCCTTTGTTCTCTGCAACCTGAATCCAATTCTTCATCTCGCACAATAGTTGCAAAAGATCGCGATTTTCTGCACCATTTAGGGCTCATGATGGCCTCTGCTTCAGCATTGTTTTTATTTGTTCAAGCAGATTTCAAAAATCCTGCTCAGGTTTTCTAGGTGCTTGAAGACTTTTCTCGTGGCATTCATATTAGAGTTGAGCTATTTATGAATGACGATTTCAATTTGAATAATTCTGTTGTGTTTGAAGATTTTTTTTGCAGCCGACATTTTGTAAAAAATCGCAATCTCTGATGCTTTCTCAGTCTCGGCCTAAGCTTTTGCTCCTAATATTTCTGTGCCCTGGCGTCTGCAAAAATATTTCTGGGTTTTCAGAGTGTTCATTTTTGGCTTGAAGTTTGTGCTTCAAAACCAGCCTCTATTTTTGTGCATTGGGATCTGTGCCTCAGGTTTCGTGCAATCAAGATTTAAGCCTATTTTGTTTATCTCACTCCATGCCTCAAAAAGCATGCAAGATGACTTCTTTGACCAACATAATTTAGGAAGGCAGTCAAACGTTCAAGGGACGCAACTACAACACCTGAAAGCAGCGGACAATGAAAAATTTTGAATATCGATGCCTTGACCAGATTGTTGTGGGCAAGTCTACTCGTCCTATAGCAGTGGGTCAAGATCAAGATAAATTTGATGAGGTGAATCAGGAAGCCATGATGCACGTTAAATGTTGGTAACCAACGATCAGTTGCCTCAGGTATCCTCAAGCAACACAGTTGCTGAAATATGGGAATATTTGAAGGGCCTACATGAAACGTCCGACAAGAGTCGTGCGTTCTTTTTGAAGAACATGCTTTTCTCAATCATGATGGATGAGAGGATGTCCCTACAAGACCATCTCACAAAAATCAAGAACATCTGTGACCAGTTAGAAGCGATTGGTCGAACAATGAAGGAAGAAGACATGGTAGTAATCACTTTGAAAAGTCTACCAAAGTCTTATGAGCACTTTATTGAGATGCTCAACAGTACCTCAACTAATGTTGACATGAAGTTTTCAGATCCTTGCACCATACTTCTGCAGCAAGATCAATAATGACAACAATTCGGTAGCAGTGTTAGTTCGTCCTCCACAGAACAGACCTTCACAACAAACTTCTCTGCTCAGGACAAAGGGAATGGTCAGTTCTCTCAGCAAAAGGGCCCAATTAAATCCAATACAACTCCAAGAAGAAGATCCTCCATGAATCTGATTTTGAATGATTCCAACCATCCCACTATTAGATGTTGGTAATTCTACTCTCTGGCCTAAATGGTGGGCCAAGACCATATGTAATCTCCATGATGATGAGCTCATTGTTGGTAGATCAACTAGAAACAAAAGAAAGCAATAGTATACAGTTAATTTTGCTCTTGTGGCCAACATTCACAGTATTTATGAGCCTCATTCTTATTCAAAAGCTAAAAGTATACCTGAGTGGGAACAAGCTATGGAAGTTGAACACCATAGTCTTTTGAAGAACAACACTTGGGTCATTTTTTATCTTCCACCTGGGAAGAAGATCATCGACTGCAAATGGGTGTATAAAGTTAAGTACAAAGCTAATGGAGCCCTTGCTAAGTACAAGGCTCGATTAGTTGCTAAAGGGTTTTTAGAGAAAGAAACCATTGACTATGAGGAGACTTTTGCTCCTACAGCCAAAATGAGTACAATTCAGCTCCTCCTTGCCATGTCTACCCAATTTGGTTGGGAAGTCCACCAAATAGACATCAAGAGTGCATTCCTCAATGGTGAATTGCAGGAAGAATTCTATATGATGTTTCCTCCTGAATTCAAAGTTGTTGGTAAGGAACACCTAGCATGCAAATTGGTGAAAGCACTCTATGGTCTGAAACAGGCTCCTTGAGCTTGGTACATAAAGATTGATAAGTACCTCGGTGATCAAGGTTTTCAAAGGAGTCCTTTCGATTCTAATCTATATGTCAAAACTATTGGTGGTGATATTCTTCTTCTTGTCATCTATGTTAATGATCTGATTATTACTAGTAGTTCAGCACTTTTGATCAAGCAAAACAAACAAAGTTTATGTCACTCCTTTGGTATGATAGATTTGGACTTCTGCATTATTGCTTAGGTGTTGAGGTTTGGTAGACAAATGACAGTATTGTTATCTCTTAGTCAAAGTATGTCAGGTGTCTCCAAGACAAATTTTGGATGCAAGATTTCAAACTTGCATCCACACCTATGGAGAAAGGGCTGAAGTTGTCAGTCAAATCAGATTCACCTCTATTGGATGAATCCGCGTTGAGACAACTAGTGGGCAGTCTCATCTATCTCATTGCCACTAGACCTGACCTCAATTTTGTTGTAGAGCTACATCTCTCACTTCATGCCAGCCGCTAGAGCTAAACAATGGGTTGCAGCGAAGCATGTGCTGACTTATGTGAAAGGCACTACTGACTTTAGCATTTTGTATGATAGAAGCAAAGATCATAGACTCGTTGATTTCACAGACTCAGATTGAGCAGCTTTTGTTGATGACAAGAAGTCTACATCCGGGTATGTCTTCAGTTGGGGAACGGGTGCAGTCACTTGAACTAGCAAGACACATCGGCGGTAGCTCTTTCCTCAATTGATGCAGAATATCGGGGAACTGTTAAAGCAGCTTGTGAGGTAGTTTGGCTTCAAAGAATGCTTTTTGACATGCACATGTCTCAAGCAGGTCCTTCACCTCTATTTTTTGATAATCAATGTTAATGATTGTAACTTCAATCGGATGATTCCAATCGATGAAATCAAATGTTTGAGTGGCCTATCGGCCTTAAACATTTGATATCTATCCTCCTCTATTATCATGAAGCATTATTAATATTGATGACAATTATTGAGATGACATATATATATAAGAGATATATTATACATATACATATTATATATATACATATGTACTTATAAATAATAAATAAATTGTCATATATATAATGATGATAATACACTAAACAAGATTTCATGTGTGACATCGACTATAATGTCAATTATGAGAATCAACTTAATAATCAATGAAACCAACAATAAACGGAAATGCAAGAATCAATAAAGAAATAGCCGGTATTGACCATGATGATTACAGTCAACATGTAATGTGGTTATCACAGCCGATAACTACTATTGGCCAATACACATCATTGGTATCTATATATATTATGAGCATCGATATTGGTATCGACTCTAATGATCACAGTCGGTATCGACTGTGGTTATCACAGTCGATACCCATATTGACTGCCGCTGTCATATATTATATGTGAGTGGATTATTATATCAACTATCTTGCATCATCGTTATTAAGTTGTAAATCGGTCATTATCGATCAGTTCAATGGTATATATTATCGGTAACAAATGAATGATGAAAATAATTATCAAGAGACATGTCTTACGTAGAGACATGTAGAGGCATGTCTCTACGAGAGACATGTCCCATTATATCATATATATATACACATTGAAAGAGTAACTTGGAAAGTACAAAATCAACAAGTATTATTACAAGTTACAATAGAGATCCATATCAAGTATTCTCAAGTAAAGAAGTATATCATTATTGTATTTGAAGTTCATAGTTTTCTCTTAGATCTACATTATCATCATAAAGGAAATCTCATTGAAGTTAGAATATTATTCTAACACTAGTACACTATAGTTTCACTATACATACATCAAGGAAACAAGAAAGAAAGAAAAAAAAATTCCTCTATTCCAAATCTGATCACATTTTAACAATCAAGGGGTGCTCAAACTTGGCCAAAAAATCAGTCTTCCATGAGCTGACCAAGCATCTTGAGCTTCACTGTCATTAAGTCTGCAAGCTTGTAGAAGATGGATCAGTACAATTGTAGTATGTTCCAACTGAGGATAAAACTGCAAACATTCTCACCAAGTCTCTAGGCCCAAACAAGTTTGAAAATTTTAGGGGGCAACTTGGTGTAGTTGATAGATTGACCATTAAAGGAGGGAATTAGAATAATATTTGCATATATAATCTAATGGTCAATAATGTATGTTTAGGTAGATTAGATTTGTTTCTAATTTAGTCTTTAGTGTTTGATTATTTCTTTAGGAAACATCAACAATGTAATTGCCTATATATGTACATTTCATTCTTCCAATAAATCAAGCAATTACCATTGTAACATAGTGCACCCTATCACTATGGCCCCAAATCTCTATGGCCCCTAATCTCTATACAACTTATGGGAACCCTTCATTGTTTGCTTGCTTGATCTTTAATACCAGCTTCTAGCAGGTAAAAAATTATATTAATTTTTGCAACTACAAAGAGGTTCTTCAATAATTACAACTATTGAGATACAGGGAGAAAATTAGCTTCAACAGCTTGGGGAATTTAAATGGCATTCCAAGCTCCTAATGGAGCCAAGGGGCCCTCGGGCTCTTTTCCCTTCAATCTATAAACCCAGACCCTATGCCCCCTTAATCCAGAAATACTCTCCTATTGATCAAGCTGGGAAATGTACTGATTGACCAAATCATTTAAAAATAACACAATATAAGAGAACAAATTCTATGTTTTTGAGACTTAATATAAAGCAAACAAAATCTTTATGAAATATTTCTAGATCAGCAAGAAAAATTTAAAGGGAAGATAAACGAAATTTCCAATGGTGTTTCCTGGCATGTTCTGATGCAATATGGCTACAAAAATACATTTGGAAATTGTTTTTTTCTGCTAAAATTGCCACTGGCATCAGACACTGTTTCAAATGCCATTTCTAGTAAAAGCTTATCCCAAGTTTCCAAAGTCCCTGACCACTGCCATCCCTCTTTCCAATAATTCCATTTCCAATTCATGGTTCTACATAAATAATATCAGCTAAAATCTTTGTGGATACTGATGATCTACAAATTTCCATTTAAATCAACAGCTAACAAAACATTTATTTGACCATAAATGGTTTAATTTGAAACCGATACATTTAAACATGATGTCATTTAGCAGGAGAGAGTATCCACAAAACAAAAAAGGCTGATAAACATTAGCAAACCCTGAAAGAAAACTTTTCTGCCTTGCAAAGTGATGATCCATTTCTCATGTTCAAAGAAATATGCATAAAAATTATATTCCTCAGAATAATCTATTAGGACAAACCACAAAGACAGAAAGAGCATTTGAGTGAACATACCATCTGCATCTGATGGGGGCCGGAATGTTCCGGTAATCTTGCCTTGTGTTTCAGTAGGAGGGAAGGTCTGTAGGTTGCTCTCTGCCAAACATGAAGTGCAAACATTTAAGTTTCTACGAAACCATGACAAAAATGCAACCAGACAAACTTGCCCTGTTCCTATTACAGATTAATGCATGCCTAACCACCCATGTCATGAAGGAGATACAAAACACACAAGAAGTTAAATCAATTAATAATAATTTAAAAAGAATTACAAACGCAAGACAAAATACTGAGAAACATACAAAAAAATTGCACTCCTTGTTCATACACAAACCCAGTAGCCAGATATTTGCCAGGGAAACCAAATCATGTTTTCTATATATTGCAAACAACTACCACAAAAGATCAAACAAAATAAGCTCAAGTGGTAAATAATCGGAGCTTTCATGTGAAAACTTGTCTTCGAATCACAAGGAATTGTACTATAGGTATATGCTAATAGATACAGCTGTTGGACTATTCAAATCAGATAAACAACACATCCAATTTGCGCAAAGTTGAGTATTTAAATTGTGTAAAACCTGTACAGATGTTGAGCATTTAAAATCGATTAAACTACCAAATCCAATTTGTACAAATGTTGAATATTAAGTATCTAAATTAGATAAAACTTCGCATCTGATTAGTGCAATGTTCAAAGTTAAGCACTTAAACAAGATAAAACTACGACGTCTAATTTGTTCAAATGTTAAGCATTTAAATTAGATAAAACTACAATATCCAATTTTAGGTGGGGTGTGCTACAAAGAAGGAGCCAGGGTGTAAGTCCTGGATGAATTTGACGGAAGAGATACTCCCGTATGTTAAATTGGATAAAATTACCACATCCAATTCATACAAATACTGAGTGTTTATATTGGAAAAACGTCTCACATCCAATTCATACAAATACTGAGTTACAGATTGGAAAAATGTCCCACATCCAATAAACTACCAAATCCAATTTGTACAGATGTTATGTATTTAAATGAAATAAAACCATTACTGCGAATTTAGGGTGTGGCATGAGAAAAGGGATACACCTAGGTTGTGACATCTAACCCAAGGACTCCCGATAAGGTAAATTAACCAAGGTAAAAAACAATCACCGCAAAACAGTGAAAAAAATGTGCCCTCCATATGATTTCAACGCTCCCAAATCATCATGTACGGAAAACAATAACCTTAACAAATTTATTCATTATTACAAATAGATAAGTGCAAATAAATAGTACAAAATTTTGAAAAAAAGAATAATTAAAGAAATTTAAAAATTAATATATAAAAACTTCCCCCTTGATCTAAAGAAAATAACAACCCAGAAAAATTCCAGGTAGACCAAATCATGCACTTTTTATTTTCCAAGCAAATACTACAAAACGCTAAAACAAATCTGGTAAGGATGCCCTCCCCATGATATACATAGAAAGGTTCCCGAAAAATCTGGTAAGGATCTCAAATTATGCATTCTTCGCTATACCAATATGCTATAATTCAATGACATTGGTTAATGAACTAACCTGGAAACTTCAACTGAACATGATCCGGACTTGAAACGGCCTGGAAAAAGGAGGAAAAAGGGGTGGTCACCAGTGTCGTCGTATCAAGCATAGATTTACAAAAAGAAAATAAAACTACATAAGATTCATTAAGGAAATTTGCATAAAGAGGTCTTACCGGCACAGATCCGGAAACATTCTGATTGTCGATGTGGGTATATCCGCTGGACATCATCTTTGCCAAAGTGCTTCTTCTTGTTCTAGTGAATCATGCGCCCAAGAGTTTTCTTACGCAGATCTGCTAAAAAAACTACCGTAAGCTTAGCTCAAGAAAGCATTAACAAATATGTGCATATCAAACTTCAGAATGACAAGCCAAACCTTCAACTGCGTTCTGTTTTTCCAACCTTCGTTTGATTGAAATGGCAGGATTAATATTCCTCTTTGCTTGGAATTATCGCCTCTCGCAAATTTGGCAATTTACAGATCAAATTTTTATAATTTGGTAATTTGTGCCTTTTATAATTATTCTCACTCAAATTTGGATTAATGGGTTTGATTTAAAAATAATGCAATTCTATCTTAATATAATATTATAATTTGTTGAAGGATATTTGGTTCAATGGCAAAGTCTATGTTGTAGGCATTTAAAGGTATTGAGTTCAAATCTTCTATCAAAAAAAAAGATGAGGTACAAAAGACATGTATTGAATGGTTCATAAGGCATAAGATTTGTTAAAAAAATTGCAAATCAAATAGCAAGTTAAGTAGATTCTCACGAAATATGAGTCAATGAGTTTGACTCTAAAACTTTGTAGTTGAGTCTTAGTGAAATCGTTATTTGGTACATATAGAAAAATACATCTTACTTGTCAAAGGATGGGCTTAAGGGGCTCTATATTTAATGGTTCGTATAGCACAAAATTTGTAGAATGTTTTGTAAATGAGGTAGAAAGCTAAGCAGACTTGGCTTTGAGAAAAGTCTCATGGTCAAACATGTTGAGTTGGAGTGGTGCTCAATTGGGTTACCTCCTAGGAGATGTGTCACCTCTGTAAACATCACCTAGATGTAATGAGTGTTAAGTGGACCATTCATACTCATGTGAGATGGGTCCATGTGAACCACTACTAATAAATATATGATTCAATAAATTTGAATCAAAAACTATATAGTTAAATCTTGATGATGAAATACGAGGGTATTAATGGTGTCCTGCATATATCTTGTTTGACATAGAACCTACTCTTAGTAAGTTGAGTGATGTAGGTGTGTAGATTATTCTCTCAAGTGGTGGATGGAAGATGACAAGAGGTTCTATGGTGCTTGCTAAGGGTGTTTAGATTGGCACCTTGTATAAGTTGGATGCATGCACAGTTAAGTGCAATATTAAAAGGCTTTAGATTCTTCATTCTCACCGTTAGATCTTGCAAAGAAGAAGATTGTTGTTTCTACATCTGATGGCCATGCTTTTTGGGTACCTAGTGTAATTTTTTTAGTTTCATTATCTTAAGGGGTATTTATTTTTCTTACATATATTATTTAATCTTGTTTAGGCTATTAGGAGTGATTAATATAAGGGCATGTGGCAAAATACTTTAGTTATAAATGTGTCCCTCTATCATACACAGGGATAGTCAAGTTACAAATCCTCTTTTGTCTTATTGTGTCACCTCTTCTAACCACTATTTTTGTCATTTCCTAAGTACGCTATGGGTTGGCTGGTGTTGATCGGACTTTATCACTATCTCGCTAACAGGGTGAGAGTTGTCACCGAGTACTGGAGTACTAGCCAACTTCGCCTGAAGAGGTTTATCAGAGAGTGAGCTCTCCTTGCCTCCAAGCACCTGGTATTCGGGTCACGGCAGTGCGAGAATGGTCCAGTTGGGTAGGTGACTATTTTATGTTAAGGGGTCTGTTGGTTTTAAACTCGTTAAATCACGGGGACTTAGAACGGGCGAGGTTTCCTACAAATGATAGTTAGCTTTCACAAAGAAAACATAAAAGGATAGGCTAGAGTTGAATATAAATCTATCTATAGTCTTGTTTTAAGTTTCTAAACATCGACGGTGCTCTAGAAAAAGAACCAAAAACAATATCAAATGTATATATGATCATCAACCAAGCATACATCAGTAGTGAAGCAAAGTATTTCATCTAACTACAAAAGAACTGGAGCAGAGGACATAAGGAAGCATACAACATGAAAGACATTCGTTAAATTCGGAACCAGAGACAACGCGAAGTGCACACCAAGAGTAATATTTCATTCCTTCATTAACTTTAAGATCCAGCATCACTGGTTGGTACATCCATGGCTCCAAGAGGGCATTAATCTACTGAGATTGATCAAGTAACTAAGCTAAGAACACAAGAGGAACAATCACTATGGACAGAAAATTCATCAATTTTGTCGACCCTTGGATGTCGTCAGACCTATTATTTATAAACATGGCTTCATTATCTACATCGAGATCTTCAACCTATACAACCTACATATCTACATTGAATACAATATTTACAACTGGTAGTTCCTGCATTGTCAGAATCATTCTTATTTTATATTACAATGATCGAAAGGGACATAAAAGAGAGGAAGAAAAGAAGAAGAATATGGGGGACCAATCGTCGGGGAGACATCACATACTTGTAGATATGACTTATGCATTTTAGGTGCCTCGAGTCAAACGCTCCATAAATGTAGCAACAGTTTCTTATCTTTGGGTACTCCCCCTGTAAATTAGATATTAATTGTTGGATCAATGCTTCAGGAGTTGGGAAGACGTCTGTAATTTCCTGCCTTTCCCTTGTCACTTTTAGGTCATAATGTACTCGCTTAATCTCTGACAAGATACTAACAATGATTTGAGATGGCAGTCGATCGGCTCCAGAAGAATCATTAATGTGAACCACCATAAAGAATACAAAGAATGAAGTTCAGAATTACAGAGTCCGGGAGCTTACACTCAAAGAATAATGAATTGAAGAATAGGTATTCAAGGGAGGAGAAATTCTGGAACCCAAAGGATTTATTGTTCCTTAAATTTCTTAAAGGCTTCCAATATCTTAATTATGCCTTCCTCGTCCCCCTCCTTCAAACAGTCCATGCGACTGGTAGCCTCATCAAGATAATCTCTTGCATCCCCGACCTTTATCTTCATCTCGGAGACAACCTTGGCGACATCATGTGCCTTCAACATCAAATGGGTGTGCTCTCCCATTATTAAGCTATCAAAATCTCTCAACAGACAGAATTGTGCATCACCCAGCTCATCAAATTTAATTAATAAAGAATCGATGGGCATATTGTTAGAAACACTGAGAGGGGGGTGAATCAGTGTTTGTCAATTATCTTTAATTCATAAACTTAAATCAAATAGATAACAATTTAAGCATAACACATTCACACATAACACAAGATATGATTACGGGGAAACCTTGATCAGAGGAAAACCCCGGTGGGAATTAGTACCCACAAATAATTGTACTAGTCTTGTGAACCTGTTAGAGTTCCTTCACCCTGTTAGGAGCAGTCTTTACAATGCAAGTACAATGACCCTATTAGGAGTCTTTACAAAACCTTGTTAAAGGTGGTTGGATCACTGCCAAAGCTCACTGCTCAATAAGATGAAGGCTACAACCTTCAGGTAATAGATATATACTATATCAAAAGATGAACTGTTGCAATGACACTATTGTCTGATCAGTTCCGTTTATGCACTGATGCTTTGATCTCTCGAAGACTTCTACTTCATACTAATTTCCTTATATTGCTCTTTAGAATATCTTCTCTGCTAGTTTTTCATTGACACACTTAATACAAAAGTGCATGTCTAGTATATATACATGCTTGAATAGACACGACTAAAAACAAGACCTTAGTCAGCCCAAAAACAACATACACAACGCTTCCAAACAAATTGTCTTAAGAGTGTTTACATGAGTGTTTAAGACATAATTACAAACAAAGTACAATAGGCGCATAGCCACTACAAAACAAAATATTATACGCTAATCCAAAATCCGAAGTTGGCTTCATACTATGTTTTCTGAACTGCTAGTGGCTCTTGAACTTACTGTAGCTTCTCCGTACTGCCATACCGTACCATGCATGTATAGACTTATCTTAGTAACATATCATAAAGCTTAAGTATGGAGGCGCATAGTCTGACTCGATCGTACCACGTGCATTGGTGCCCTGATCAACTGAATAACTTTGTATTGTTTTATTTTCTATACTTAGCCAATTTTGCTCTTCAAAGTTTACTGTCAAAACTTCATATGACTTTGTTGCCATAATGACAACACAAAATAGGCCAAATACATCCTGAGTGTCAACTTGCCAACAATCTCCCCCTTTGTCATTAATAGCAACAAAGGAATGTGGCCAAGTTGCTTAAACTTTGACTTAACAACCAAGAAAAACTTTATATCATAACTTTGGCTATATACACTACTCCCCCTTTGGTATTAATGACAAAGGTGTCAAAATTTGTAAGTCTCTAGGTACTTACTCCAAGTACACATCTGGATAAGAAATCTGAAGATTCTTGATCTCTTGCTACCAGAATGCCTTCAACGCATCAATAGTCTGAAGATGGGCGCATAATGCATATGTAATCTTCTCCATCTTTGACAGATCCATGCAGGGGCCTTGATTATATGTGACAATGGTTGCATCTATTTGTTTGATGTTCTCATTCAAAATAGCTAAGGAGGGTGCAAGTGCATTTCTCAGTTGGGTCTGTCTGATCCTTATCTTGTTGATCTCCATCTTAGCTTTTTCAATCTTGTCTGTCTGCCCTTGATAGATAGTGTTGCAGATATTTATGTCTTGGGAGGATGTTTCAACTAATTGCCTTATGTTTTCAACCAAGATATTTGCCTCCTCAATCTTTTTGATGTGCTCAGAAGTGAATTTGCCTCTGTCCATGCAATTTGCTATTACTTTCTTGCCTTTTGATGCTAATTCTTTCAGAATTGTCTGACCAATCTTCAATGAGTTGAGATCTAAAGAGAAGTTCTTTACCAATTCATCCAATCTTTCATTTTTGTACTTTTCCTTTGCAGTTATAGTAGCTGAGTCTACTAAACTTGTGAAGTGTGCTTTGAAGCTTGTTAAGATGCTATTGACATCATCAACTGACTGAATTTTAGCCACTTTCTTATCTACTGGCACTAAGTGATTCAAGATGTTCACTGACTCCAGAAAGAGAGGGTTTCTCATAACTTATTTCTATTTGGCTTTCTCCATGGCTAATACACTGATCTTGATCAAATATTCTTCTCCCCATGCATCTAGGCTTGCTGAGTCAAGGGTTAAACTTGACAACAATGACGTTGATGGTTAAATAGATGGAGTGAATATAGTATTTTGACTAGTATCCATACATTCACTTTTCACTGGGATCTCCATAACGGGTGGTTCATTATATTGATTGCCTTCCTCATGTTGAATCTTTAGGAGGAGCTTCATCTTGCTGTAAGGAAGTATTATCAGTGCATACCTTCTCTGTCTCTTCAGTGCTGACAAATGATTTTTCAAATTTGTTCAAGTCATTATTTGAAGTTGTCATGGATATCTTAACATCATTGATCACAATGGTTTCATCTAAATCTTTGGATGTATTAGAAGGTGATGAAACTTTGGGCATTGAATCCTGTGGACCTGTCATAGGCACATTAAGAATCTTTGGTTCTTTATCTTGTTTGGGAGGGACTGAAGTCACTTTTGTTGTAGGTTCCATTGAAGGATACATATGTCTGTTCAAAAATACTTGCTCAAATGCTTTATGAGTCTCTTTACCAACCAGTTCATACTCTTTGTTCATAATATGAAGAGTTCTTGTTTTGTTTCTGAGATGAGGTTTTACCAAATCTAACAGTATTGCCTTCTCATCGTGTGAGAAAACAAGGATAAGATTGTCTAATGTTTCTTCTCTAATCTTCATATCTTCCTCTATTGCTTGTCTTTTTAATAGGTCTAGTATGTTCCATACTTTGTCTGGTATGATTGTCTTGAGTTCCAATACTGATCTTTTAAACTTGATCTTATGAGAGATAATCATAGAATGAATTTCTGATTTATCTATCTCTTGGTATGTCATAGACATTTTTAATAGAGTCTAGTCTTCCTTCATTAACAATTATGTTCCTTAAGACTGTCAAACTAGGTTTGAATCCTACCTCAGGAGGGGCTTGAGTGTTCTTTACTTTGCTCATTGTTGTTCTTGAGGATGGGTGACTTGTGGAAACTTGCTTCTTCCTTCTAGTCATCTTTCTTGGTACTGACAGTGGAGAGGATTCCAAGTCAATAGTAGTTGAAGGCGCAGATGTACCTTCGTTAGATTTATTCTTCTTCTTCTTGTGGATATCATCTGATTTCTCTATCTTGACTTCTGTAGGTGTTTGTTTAAGTTCTCTTGAAATTTTGGCTTCCCTAGCTTTATCTAGGTCTTCTTGTGTGACCCCATGAACTTTTAGGATATTGGATGTAATCCTTGATTCCTTCCTTTTGTTATATGCACTATATAAGACAAAATCAACTTTATTTGACTTCTCTCTGTATGTGCCCCATCTTGGCTCGTTTGGATCTTTGGGTGTAGATAAAAGAACTTGTGCATATCCTTCCAACACATGTTCTTCAACTTCATAACCAAGTGGATGGATCCAATTGGTTCTTGGCTCAACTGCTTCCATGCAAGTACAATCAGTTTCCACCATGAAGCATATGGTGTCCTTGTATTTCTCAACTATCTTCTCTGATATTCTGAACCTCTTTTGCATCTTGATCCTGAATGTTTTGATCTCCATATCGATAGAGTCCTTTACACTGCTCTCTGATGTAGCCTTTAGTGAAATTTGAGACATAGTGGGTTTGCTCATGTCTAGGTAAAGATTAGAAACTTTACCAACAATGTGAAAGTATAGATAGATAATCAAAGAGCCAAATCTGAATATCTTTCTCTTGTCATGTTGAATAACTCTAATGTTCTCAATCAGTTGTGCGTGCAATATCTCACAGAGATTATATTGTGTGTTATCTCTAGCCATCCTTATTGCTGCTAGAACTGTAGCTACAGATACACTATTCAGTCTGCTTGAGTGCTGAAACTTGTAACCAAGTATCACGGTGATGATTTTGATGTCTTCTTCCACAATGGGATCAATAGTCATCCCGTGCTTATCACTTCTAGATAAGCATGCTTGTTCAACCTATTTCTTTACATCTTTACCAGTGGGAAGAACTGGTCCAACCTTAGGGAGTCTGGTCATTTCATGAATAAGATCAACAGTAATGCAGACAGGAACTTCACCAATCCAATACAGATCATCATGTATCCTACTGAGTAGAATTTTAAGCCATTTCGGTTCATATAACTCATGTGCATTTAAATACTCAAAAATAGGGTTATCAGTGAGATGCGCGTATTCATCCTTGAATGAATAATTTGGTTTCATCATTGATGCCATAAGAGTTTCTATGTTGTTATCCTCAATAGTTTCCTTCTTACAATAGATGTATGCACAAATGTCCTCTACATGTACAACTCCTAGCGGAGTCTTGGAGAATGCCCCTTCTACATCATCTAGTACAGACTTGAATGGATGCTTCTTAACACATATCTCTTCTTCTCAGAGATGTCAAACACTGTAGGAGTAGCCATTACTTACTTGTTACTTGCTTAAGTAGGGTTTCTAGATATTTTGAAATGACGCGTCCGCTAGGGTTCTATTTCAACTTTGATTCACCTTGCTAACCAACCAACAATTATCTGTTGATTCTCTGATGCTAAAATCTCCTATGCTCTCTAAATGATCAATCTTGATTGCAAAGTGAGGATTAAAGATCTTTTATTGACTTATATAAAAGGTTATTGCATTTAATGCTTGTTGTCGTAAAGTTGTTTACATTGAGAATTTCAATCTTTGCTTCTGTCCAAGTTCAGACTATGCATATATGCATACTTCCTCATTTCATCATCAATTACATGAATCCATAGGTGCATACTCAAGGGAGAGTATACCAGCCACGCAGGGGTTTAGAGCTAGAATAGCTCCCCCTAAGACCATGAGGGTCAACTAACCAGAAGTAGAAGGTGCTTCCACTAGGGATGCATCTACTACCTTGTTCTCATCATTATCTTTCTTTACTTCAACCCATATTTTACATAAATCTTCTATAGATTTTACATGAATCTTCTATAGCTTTTACAAACTTTACTTCTCCAGATTCTTCAATCAATGATTCTTTAGGATTTTCTTGTTTTTGAGTTCTTGATCTGCAAAACCTTGAGATATGTCCTGCTTTGTTACCTGAATGACAAATGATTGGAGGTCTATTGATATTGTTTATCATGCTGCACTGCTTGGCTATGTGTCCATTATAATTACATATCTGACATGTAATATTCTGATAGTTTCTCTGAGATTGATTTCTCTGGTTGTTTTGAGTCATATTTCTTTGATTCTGTAGTGACTGATTTCTTTGACTTGTTCTGCAATGTATATCCATGTGACCAAATTTATTACAGGAGTAACAATAACCATTGAAAGGTCTTACCTCTTTACAATCTCTTGCCAAGTGTCCATTCTTTTTACAAGCATAACAAGTTCGGTTAACTAGCTTGTGTTCATTTTTAGGAGGTTCTATATTACCCTCTACAAGATTCTCACTTTTCTTTGCTTCTGTGGATTCTTCTTGTACTTTCTTTCTTTCTTGCATTTCATTGATTTCAATTTGAGCTACACTGTATCCAACACTAGTAGTATCACCTCTTAACTTCTGTGCATAAAGTTGTGATTGATTTAGATCAAAAATTGTGTGTAGTTTATCAATTTTATCTTTTGCTTTTGTTAGTTCGGATTATATCTTTTTCTTGATGTTTTCCAACTCCAAGATCTTCATATTTGCTTGCATAAGTTCTTCATCTAATTGTTTGCTTTCTTTGGTCTTTTCTTCAATAGTTGTTAGGCTATCTGTAAGTTGTTCATTTAGATCTTCGATCTTGTCTTTTAGAGACATGTTTTCTTCATTCAGCTTTTTGACCATTTTTCCCAAATCATTTGTAGAGAAATCTTTCATATGTTTTCTTAATTTTTTGATAAGCATTTGGGAGCCATAAACTTTTAGTTTAAGTTCTTCATTTTCTTTTTCAGATCTATCAAGATCATAAAGATCATCAAGAGTTGATTCAAGATTCTTTTTCAGATGTTTCTTTTCTACTGAATCCATGATCTCCTCAAGTGGTTAAACTTTCTTTCAGAGGACCAGAGCTCTGATACCAATTGTTAGAAACACTGGGAGGGGGGGTGAATCAGTGTTTGTCAATTATCTTTAATTCAGCAACTTAAATCAAATAGATAACAATTTAAGCATAAAACATTAACACATAACACAAGATATGATTACGGGGAAACCTTGATCAAAGGAAAACCCCGGTGGGAATTAGTACCCACAAATAATTGTACTAGTCTTATGAACCTGTTAGAGTCTTTATAAAACAAGTACTAGTCTTTATGAACCTATTAGGAGCAGTCTTTATAATGCAAGTACAATGACCCTATTAGGAGTCTTTATAAAACCCTATTAAAGGTGGTTGGCTCACTTCCAGAGCTCACTGCTCAATAAGATGAAGGCTACAACCTTCAGGTAATAGATATATACTATATCAAAACATGAACTGTTGTAATGACACTGTTGTTTGATCAGTTCTGTTTATGCACTGATGCTTTGATCTCTTGAAAACTTCTACTTCATACTGTGTGCATAAATTTTGTCACACTTCTATGAATCATTTCATTCAAGGTTGCTCAAGAATGAAGCCTCAAATATCGATCCATAGCTCTCTAGTCATGGATGTGTAAAAATGTAAAATGAAGGCCCTCAGATTGACCTAGTTG
>MU217162.1:402318-444673 GCA_018584345.1 Thuja plicata | reverse complement strand
TTAATTAAAAGGGAGATTAAATCTTTTAATTAAATAAAAATGATCAAACCTTAGGAAATATTGAAATAATTGAATAATTGAATTAATTACAATTTGATCAATGAAATTGATTTGAATTGAAAATGTTCCAAAGCATTGATTCAGAAATTTGATAAATTTATAAAATAATAAATGGGGCCCAAAGTCTAGGCGACCATTTTAGGGTGCATACAGATACTGGTTTCCTTATATTGCTCTTCTGAATATCTTCTCTGCTACTTTTTCATCGACACACTTAATATAAAAGTGCATGTCTAGTATATATACATGCCTGAATAAACATGACTAAAAACAAGACCTTAGTCGGCCCAAAAACAACATACACAACGCTTCCAAACAAATTGGCTTAAGTGTGTTTACATGAGTGTTTAAGACATAATTACAAACATAGTACAATAGACGCATATCCATTACAAAACAAAATACTATACACACTAATCCAAAATCTGAAGTCGACTTCATACTCTATTTTTTGAACTGTTAGTGGCTCTTGAACTTACTGTAGCTTCTCCATACTGCCATATCGTACCATGCATGTATAGACTTATCTTAATAACATATCATAAAGCTTAATTATGGAGGCACATAGTCTGACTCGATCGTACGCATGTGCACTGGTGCCCTAATCAACTGAATAACTCTGTACTGTTCTATTTTTTGTACTTAGCCAATTTCGCTCTTCAAAGTTTACTGTCAAAACTTCACATGACTTTGTTGCCATAATGAAAACACAAAATAGGCCATATACATCCTGAGTGTCAACTTTCCAACACATATATGTTCCAGTGTTCAATGGATTTGTCGATGTGACCTCCCAAACAAATGTCGTATACTATTCCATTAGATCTCAGACCGCAGTAACATGGGTGTCTAAGACCTTTACCAATTGCTTGTTTGTCCTGATTCTGAATGCAAGTCTGGAGTACTGGGTCTTCTAGAACTCATAAATTTTGCTCCCCAATATATCTTTCTCGACCAAGTCTTCTTTCCCTAGGGCCAAAATTTCCCCAAGATATTCCTTCCACCCCTCATACTTCGTGGACCCTGCCTGCCATGCTGGGAGGAGCCTCTTTAGTTGGTTAGAGGTGTTGTAGGCCTTGTATAAGTCCGAGAGAGATTCAAACAAAAAGCTTCTCATAGCTTCTAGTTGCTCAGCTACCCACTCATCTACCGCCAACACTTTCTTCTTCATGGTCTGAAGTGCATCTATGTTGCCCTGTAGAAGCGGCATTGTAGAGGTGGAGGGCTCGGGCATCATAAAAGAGAGGGGGAGTGTTAATTCGGTCAAGAGTCTCTAGAGATTTGACTCTAAAGCTTGGATCTCTTTCCTCTTTTGATATTCTTTATTGTCCCGGCCTTGAATAACCTAGTTGCTTCGCCTAGGAGACCTAGCTCTCCTCTTCAATCTCTTCAGCCCAAGGGAATCTCTGTTATAGTGTACTCTTCAGCTGCTGCTTCAAATTCATTCCATTTCTCTAGTGGGGCCGCCACTATTTCCACAATATTTCTGTCTAGATCCCTCCAGATAGTATGGAGGGTATGAGCCTTCTTTGGTTTCTCTGTCACCTGGCCTTCGGCTAATGACAGAGGGGTTGATATCTCTATTGACATTTTTCTTCTTTGAGATTCCACCAACCAGTGTGGAGGACCATGTGCCTCGCGCATCACTATTCTAGAAACTAAGGAGGTTTATTCATACCTTTGCTCTATTTCCTCCATTATTATGTCTTCGGCATTGTCGCCTAGATTATTACCTATGTTTTCTTCTCCCATCCATGTATCATTTTCTATGATATTTTTTGCGGTGGGGAAGGTGGTGGCAGGTGGGGAATCTATTCATCTTGGGCCTCTTCTTGTTTAAGTCCCAAGGTGGCCTCTTCTATATAGGTGTCCAAAAGAGGCAATGGGCCTTGACCATCTATTTAAGGTCATCAATATTTATTTGAGAGATCTCTGGTGGATCATCTAAGGTGTCATCCTTTTTAGACGAGGAAGTGGAGGTAATTTCCTATACCTCTGCCACATTTTTTGGTTTTGGTCTCGGGTTCTTATTTGGAGGGGATCTATCAGCTTTTTGCTTCTTCCTCCTTTGGAGGGGTGCCCCGAAGGCATCTATCTCTGCTTCCTCTCCAATCTCCTCATCACATGGCATACCAAATGGGGTAACAGGGAGAGATTTGTAGTTTGTGGGGGTCGGGAGCCCACCGGGGTGGCTCCGAGGCCAAATATTATGCTGGAACTTGTTGCTTCTTCCAAATTCTAGGACATTTATAATTCCTCATCTAACTTCCTCATGAGGGGCTTTGGGATAGGCTTTGATGGCTGAGAGGATGTATTAACCTTCTATTTCCTTGGGCTTTAGATTGTTTTTCTGCCTGGGATCTAGAAACGGTTGCCCCAAAAATGGAGCGTCCAAATGGACACTCTTCAGACATACTCTAGCAAAATGAGCATGGCTTCGCTCAACAGTGGTTATGGAGATGACCTCTATAGAAAACATTTATGGGGTACTCCAATCCACCAACGAGAGGCTTATCTTGCCAATTTGTGCTTCTTTATATTCACGGTCTTTAAGAGACCCACTATTAGAGAACTTTTGTGGGAATGTCCAGAGGCCAAGATGCTCCATCATGCCCCTTGACATTCTTGAATATTGTCTATTCCAGATATCAAAATCATCCTGGAAATCTTCCCAAAAATCTTCTAAATGTGGCTCGTGGGGTTGAGATCCTTGGGGCATTGCCTTCTCTATCTGACCGTGTGGATCATAATTCTTATGGCTGAGTGAACATTTTGTTAAGTTTAAACCACTTAACACATTTTTTGCTTCTCGAACTGCCGCGAGGGTGCATGTGTACTTACCGCAGGTGATGGAAAAAGACATTAAGGTGATCTTCTTGGTAGCCAGTAAGGCGTGCACTTCAAGTACCTGCCTATAAAATTTCAGCAAAACAATCTTATCCCTGCAATGTTTTGGTAACCAAAATGGGTTGCCTGAGAACCCAGTAACTCGGATGTAGGTGTGTTGTGAAAATTGGATGAATTAACATCCCCATGGGTTGACCATGGACATCGCCTCTAGAGACATCATGACATCCTTAGTGAGCGTCTAAATTTCATGAAATATGAAGGTGTCATTTACTCTGCAAAATTTTTGGAATGACGAGTCCCATTAGATCTGGGGAAAATGATCTCTTGGGGTGGACTGTCTCATCTCTAAAACAAGGACACCAATTGTGTCCATCCCCTAAATTCCTCCCTGTTGTTGGGCTAGAGACCATAAAACAAAAGATGTCATATAAAAATGACTATCTTCCCCTACCTTCCTGATATGGGCATCCCCATGATTGGAGATGATGGTCGCCCAGTCAAGATGTTGCATATTGGTGGTCATGCAGCAAAGGAAGTAGTACATCTATAGAGAGAATTCTCGGGTGTGGGGTTTTGTAAAAATCCTATACAAAAAGATTATCCCAGCCTAGGTCGGCTCCTTGAAGTTAGAGTGAGGGATATATAGTTTCATCTTCTTAAAATACCGACAGCGGGCTCTCAACCATTCTGCATAAGTAGGCATCGTTTGTGTCTCCTACCTCTATAAATTGTGTTATTAAGGTCGCTCAAGTCAAGGTGATGACACCCTTAAATAATGGAATCCTCCATACCATGGCATTGGTATCTTGGTCTAACAAGGCGATGGGCACTCCGGAGGATGTAACGACAGCACGAGCGTCTGCATTGTAATTTTTGGCCATCAGTAATATCAACTTCAGAGCTTGCACGGAGTGTGGGAAGCACGCTACCTGAATAATCCCAGAGGAAAAAATGTTGATGGAGGATAATCATTACCCTACCTCAACTGGTATATTTATTGTCTAAGGCCTCCCAGTTCGGCCCATGTACCAAAATATGTGTCTGAAATTTCCTGAAGTGTGGTTTCAATCCAGGAGCCTTTGATAGCTCCATCCTTCCTATATTTCATTGTCAATGGGAGCTTTACCAAAGCCTTCGCTTCCTTTGACTTCTTGGTTGGAACCGCAGAGGTGCTAGGGAGTTTTGAACTTCCTAGTGGTGACCCTGTCGCTGCCATTTGCTTGATTAGAACCTGCAAGATTGGATGATAGTTAGTATAAGACATGATATATTAAGCTTACAAAAACTCCAGATTGTGACACTTTGGGGATCACATACCCTATTATTTGGAAACAAGTAAAGAACATTATTTATCAAAAAAGAATATCAGACGAGACGTCCTCTTCATAAGCAAACCATAAAATTCATGATGCAAGGTCGAGAAGGTCGGCGTCCAAAGATAGTAACTTAGTGAATTGCTATTAAGACAAGCATGTTGGTGACCACTAAGATATCTGGGGACCGAATCTTGGAATGATGAAAAGGTACAATCAGACCATTGATATGACACTAATTAAATGACCGGTCATTCCCAGGGCTAGACACATGTACATCCACTCATGTGAAGTTATGGCATTTAGCTGACAATTGGCATAACATAAAGGGCATTAACGATCAACTAGGACAAATTTAAATGTTTGATCATGGGAACCAGTCCCGCCATTAAGGAAGACATGATGGAGGAGAGAGAAAACTCCAAACTAACTATCATGGACACATGAACTCAGCTCTACGACCAACCTGGACTCTGCAACTTGACAGAATTCACCCTTTGAGGATGAGACCTAGCCCACACCAATTCAACATGAAGTCCATGACTTGTTATTGTAATGCATGGACCGCCAGACATCGCAAAGAACTTGAACTAGAACAAACTCCTATTCACAAAGAACTTGCTAATTACACACTTGTACAGAATTTAAACATGTACATGCCTTTACAAAATATCTACATACATTCATAGGAAACATACATGAATTTACAAAATATGCACAAAATTTATAGAACATTTACATGAGTTTGCAAGATGCCCTCACGCGGACTGGAAAAGCCACGGAGGACAGATGCCAAGACCACAAAGGGGCATGCCCAAAATTTGTGCAAACACTATTCACAACAACATATTTCAGGCAACACAAGGGCAAAGAGAAAGAAAGAAAAAAGAAAGAAAACAAAGCCAAATAGAAAAGCAAAGAAGTAGCAAGTTGAAGGCCAAGGAGGAACCTACCTGAAATACAGAATGTTGAAGCCGATGAAACCGTGGTCACTTCTCTACCAATTGCTTTGAATGTAGACACCCAAACACAAACACAAGTGCTTGTACAATTCATTGTTGAAGACTCGAGCTTTGTGAACACTTTGCACTTCAGAGTTTAATCGCTCAGAGGGTAATCTTTGCTCAAGGTAAAAGTAAAAGTAAAGGGTAAAATCCTTTTATAATTCCTAAGAGAGCACATTAATTGCTAATTAGGATTCAGAGGACAAGTAGATTCTGAAGTCTAGACCTCATGGCACTCTACATTCACTTCTTCAAGTGAAGATAGAAGTGACAACACTGGAACTCCAAAGTCCAAAAATTTTTACCACGAACAAGAGGACACTCGGGGATCTAGATCCCGGAGAAACACAAAACAAGGGACAAAGAAAACAAAGCAACAAAAAATAAAAAGGGGACCCAATATTTTGCCACATAAAATATAGGGATGGATATGTAGGGCATAACAATTGGCGACCTACTAGGATAAATGCTCTGTGCATTTGAGAACTCTAAAACCTACTTGTAGAGCATACTAGGGTCTTATCATCATCAAAGGTTCTTTTATAGGTGTGATTTTGGGCATCGGGGAATATAACTCACCATGATTCGGACGTTCATTCCTGCCAATTTGTGAGGTGTGTGCTCAAAAAGGGATGCACCTTATAGTTTTTGAGAGAAATAGAGAAACCACGCTCACCTAGACAGACCTATGCTGCAATGAGTCATCGTGCAACCCAGGTCCCGGGGTTCCATCCTCTTTTAAGATTTCTCTTTTTTTTTTGAGACAATGAAGATGGTACTTATTTCACCGGGGTCTTCAAGTTTAACTTGTTATTGCGGTAGTACTTCTTTCACCTTGCCATCTATTTTGCTTTCTTAGGAGGAGAGGAAATCCCCAGTCTGAGATACATTTTAGCTTTTCATGCACAATATGTTAGGAGTGTATTCGATCTATCCTCAAGTTGCTCCATGCCCCTTTATTTTGCTGATTTAGTCAACTACTTTATGTTAACGGGTCTCAAGTATGAACGTTGTCCAAACCCGATGAAGATTCACCACTATCCTATGTCACATTTTTAAAGCATTTCTTGAATGAGTAGATGACCAAATTTCATCTAGGTGGCAAATTTGGACTGTTAAAATGCATGAGGCAAGTCTCCCAATGAGTAGTGATACATTATGCAAAGCATTCCAACCTACAAAAGTTGAGGCATACTGTCGGGGTCCAAAATGAAAAAAAAAAAAAAAAATCTATTTACATGGGCAAAAGGCCCACAAAGGAATTTACAAGGCAGGCGCACTGACAAGGAGTATCAGGACTATTTACAAGCCGACTATACATATAATACAATAGAGAGGACAAGAGACCCTTTCCTTCCTTACTCAAAATAATGTTTGAGGAATTTTCCATTGACGGGAAATGACACGGCTTCCCCCGTTAAGGAACTAAGATGGTATATGTTGGCCCCACAAATCTCTTATATCTAATATGGCCCAAGCTAGAGCCTCTGGAATTTAGTATGCTCACCTTTCTTTTCCTAGGATTTGTCTCATAAGAGGACCAAGCCCAAAAGATGGAAAGCCTTATGTTGGAATCTCTTGTCAAACCAACTCTTCACAACTACCTAGTTCTTCACAAAATGTTCCAAGGCATTATCTCTATGTTCTTCTAGGCATACCAGATTAAGGAGGTGGACCTACATAATGTTATCCCTTATATCAATTCTTGCATGAACTGCAAGATTGGGATTTTTAAATCACCAGAAATACCGGATTCTGGCCATAAACTAGATAGAATGGAGAAGTCCCCATGGAGGCCTTAACTTAGATGTGATCCACCCAGAGGGCGAATCTAATCTTTTGGTGTCAATCCTAGGGTTTTCTCTCAAGCAGATGTTTGATTACCTCCAAAAGGTTATTGTTCGTTGATTCTGCTACTCCATTGCCTTGCGTATAGTAGTTGCTCAAAAATTTAAGGGTGACATTTTGATGGTAAGCCCACTCTAGTAGATGGGCGGAGGAAAATACCAGACCATTATCGCACACGAGGGCAAAGGGCATTCCAAACCTGGTGGCAATGTTTTCCTCGATGAAAATGATTACTGCATTTGTTGTGTTATTTTTGCATGGTATAGCTTCGGTCCATCGGGTGCATTAGTATGTGGCAGTCAATATGTATGGTTGACCAACAGACGAACTGAGGTTTATTTCCTTGATGAAATCAAATGACAATTGGGTGAAGGGTCTAACTTTGAAGACAAGCTAGAGAGGTACTGTCGGGTTTTGCTCCCGAGAGGCAGCAGTTTGACAAGTATGGCATCTCCTTACATGAGCATGGACATACTTAAAGATACGGGGTCAATAGTAACTAGCCTAGAGAATTTGATGGGTGGTGGCGTTAAGTGAGCCATGGCCGGTTCCAAATTGCCTGTGAAACTCATCAATCATCTTTGTAGGCTATTCTTGATTGAGACATCAAAGGTACACACTTTCATAATTTTTGTGAAAAAGCGTTCTATTCTTTATCGTGAAATTTGGACTCTTCAGCCGAAGATCCCAATGTTTGTTGAGAGGAAGTTCTTTGGAGCATCGGTTATTCAACAAGAGGTACACCAAATTGGTATACCAGGGATCTTGAGTGAGAGACTCCATTGTGCAAGTTTGGCATTCAATTTGTGGGTTTGTCTCAAACATGGCTCCGAAGGATGTAATGTTAGAATTTCTTTACTTCCCAGACAAAGAAAAATGCTTGCCTCTCAAGGGGTGAATACTGTACTTCTGCATTTTTGAAATGGGAACTCATAAAAGTGATGGTTCATTCTTCCCCTTCAACCTTTTGGGTTAAAACTGCGGCAGCAAAGTGGGCAGAGGGGAAGGAATATATGTAAAACAAGAGGGAATAGTCTGAACTTGCCCAAACTGGAGCCTCCATGATGACTTGTTTAATCTAAGCATATGCTTCCTTCACTTCCAAACTTTGCTCAATATTTACATCTTTCTTCATCATATCATTTAGAGGCTTAACAACCTCGACAAATCCCATGATGAAGCACCATACTCATCTGCAAATTCAACAGTGCCTCTGCTCTCTAAGGATCAATGACAATCCCCTTCTTAGAGACAATATGTCCCAGCAACTTCCCTTTTATGACCCTGAATATGCATTTCTTAGGGTTAAGAGAAATGTCGAACCGATGACATATCTCGCAAATCTTGGCGAGGTGGGCTGGGTGATCACGCCTGTCTTGGGAAAAGACAGTCAAATCATCTATGTAGATGATTATACATTTGTTAACCAACCCTCTAAAAGTGATTCCCATTTCCTTCTAGAATGTAGCCTCGATGTTGATCAAGCCAAATGACATTCTTCTATAAGAAAATTTTCCCCACTTGGTGGTGAACGTGGTTTTGATTCGGTCCTCAAATTTCACCATGACTTGATTATAACCTGAGTATCCATCTAAGAAGGACATCATTTGTGAGCGGTTCATGACTTGGAGCACCTCATCCAGTGAGGGAAAGGGGTGGTTATCTTTTTTTGAAGCCTTATTCAGGTTTCAGAAGTCTATGCAAAGTCAAATTTCCCCACTTCTGGACCGAGACTATATTTTCTACCCAAGTGGTATGTCGGACAGGGAAGATTATTTTGGCAGATAGTAAATTTTAAACCTCCTAGTAGATCAGGGGTTCGATCAGGGGATTGACTGATCGTTATTTTTGCCTGAAAGGCTTAGCATCATGTTTTAGGGGAATACTATGCGTCATGATAGATGTATTGTAGGTTTTGAGGTCCTTGTATCCCTTGGAAATCATGTCAATATATTCCTAGAGAACTGTGAGGATCTTCTCTTTCTCCTCTGGGGAATAGGAGGTACCTATGTATATGCATTTTTCTCAGTGCCCATTCTGATATTAATTTTCTCATATTTTCCCCCTTTCAGAAGGCTAAGGCATTTTATCTTTGACTTGTGGATCTGAATCAAAAATTAATTCAAGACCGACCATCCCCTTCAAGATGGTGTTGGTGGGAAGATGAAGAATATCATCCTCATTCCCACCCTGTCTCGTATCGTTATGCTCTTCCTCTTCTATGATTTGATCCTCAGAGACACTGACATTTTACATGAAGGCTAGGATGTGCATGTCATCTTTGAAGACCTGGAAGTGGGTTATGTTGTCGAGGAAAGAGGGGGTACAAACCATTTCTACCAAAAACTGTCAGAGTCGAGAACCCGCCATTGGTTCGAGAGTGTTGGCAGACACAACAAGAGCGTCTGGAACATAATTTTGTTTCTAGGGAATCACCTCAATGTTGAAGGCATCATATTCCTCTATTAAACTCTATGCTTAATTGTGATATGCCGCCAACCATTTCTAATGCCATGTATACTAGCTCCAAACTTGTTTGAATATTAGTTCTGAATCACCCATCGCCTAGAGGTAGGTAACTCCTTTTCTTAGTGCAAACAGGAGACCCAAGACCAAGGCCTCATATTCTATGACATTGTTTATGCAGTCAAAATATAATCAATAAGAGGCAAGGAAATACTTCCTCAGGGGATAATCAGTTCTACTCCATCTTTGCACCCTTGTTTGGATTGGGACCCATCAAACTTCAGGATTCATAAGCTATTGTCGTCATAGTGGGGTTTGGGAGGCTGGGTAATGCGTAGTACTAGTTTAGGAGTGGGAGGGGGTTTTGGCATGTCCTTCGGGAAAAAAACCATGAGGGCTAGAATGACCTCTAGTGGAGATCCCACTAGGGATTCCTCAACAAGCAGTCCTTCAGTTGTCTCTACGATCGGACTACATCATGCAGGGACTTCTTCCCTGCATGCTTTCTCTTGGATGTTTGAGAGGTGGATTATGGCAGCGTCAACACAAGGTTTGTATCCCAACTTAGAATGTTCTTGATAATGTACCTAACACCAAGTAACAAACATGAGAGTGGACAAGGAGGCATTGTCACTCTAGAGGCTGACATTGTGTTGTAACTGTTGAGGACTGAAATTGCACCCTTTCTCAAGCTTGCATGAAGACTTGAGGATTTCAGGACAACATGGAAACACTCCAAAGGTGGTGGGATTTCCTATGGATGAATTGAATCTCTGGATTCTAGGTTGGTTCCTATTTAATGTTCACCTATGAAAATCTCTAAACCAAAAAGGGAAACTTTGATGGGAAAGGGGATAGAAATTGCAGAATGGAAAAACCTTAAACAAATCTAATCTACTAGGTGATACCCCAAAGATGATGTAATGGTACTCAAACACTAATCACAAGGGAGTTCTTGATGGAATACAAGCTTAAGCATATGACACAAATACTGAGAAACATTCAAGATAACGAAGAGAAAGGAAAAGATAATCCTATTGATCTTACATTAGATAGAGAGGAAATATTGATTGAAGATGTTACAAAGGAGGATCCAACAACTGAAATTATCGAAGATGAAGACGTAATGATAGAAAAGGAAATAGAGACTAGAAAAATAGATACTGTTGATTTTTCGATGCAAAACTATTAGAGGAAGTTCTAGAACAAGTCAACAAGTATTTTGATATTAATATTTGAATGTCTAATGTTGCAATTGACACTGAAGAGAAAGGCACCAAACTGCCTAAGGAAAAAGAACAAGAAGAAACCAAGGAGCCTAAGGCCACCAAGCCCCACATAGAACAAAACACTGAGGCACATTCTACCTAGAATCCCACACTACAACAAGAGAAAGTAAGTGAAACTCCAAAGGGTCAAGAAAAGGATAAGATCGAGGATATACAAGAAATATAGCCAGAAGAAAGGAAAAAATATATAGAAGAGAAGACCAAAGAAAAGCCAGAGGAAAAGAAAGAGGAGTCACTATAAACTAAAGGAGAAGACAAGCAAGCAGAAATGAAAGATGAAAGTGTATTTGATGTTACAGAGACCACATCTGATTCATTAAAGGCTTCCCCTTCCACAAAATTATCTACTGGTGATAGTACGATAGAAAAGAAGAAGAAATTAAAGAAGAGAAAACATGTAGATATGAGTCAACCAATCATTTTACCTCAAGTAGATCTATCTACTATGGATCCTAATGAAATTAAAGATTATGAAGAACTGGTGAGACTTAAGGCCATCCAAAATGAATCATTTCAAAAGAATAAAGAAAACATTGTATTGGAAGATGTCAAAGAAGTAATACAGGAGGTTGTGTCAAATTCTACTATAAAAGAGGAGGAAACTATTTTTAATCAAGTAGAATATTTAATTCAAGAGGTGCGTGAACCGAATAAAGACACAATCAATGACATGATGAAAATTCATCAGAAGATCATGGAACAAAAACTATTAGAAGAGATTTTGAAGAGTGTTGCACTTGACAAGGTATCTCTTTTTGAAGCGTGCACTTACATGGAGAACAAGTTCTCTGATATTCTTTTGTTATTTCGGTAATTTTTTTGCATTTCACTATTCATTAAGGTTATCAAGGAAAAAGAGGAATCTCTTGAACAAGAGTTGATCGAGCAACTAAAGAACATATCAATTGAGCCTGGATCTCTACAGGCTTATCACTCAAAGCTCAAACAGTTAATGGGAAGGTAGAAAGAGCTAAAAAATAAAGAATATACACTAAGGATAGCTCCTTGAGCTTCAAGTAGCTCTTATTCCCCACCTGGAGTCAATGTAGAATCATTTGGAGAAATCCAAACATTTAGTTGTTTCTCCCGATTGCAGTTCATTCGATACTATTTTTGGTTTGGTAGCTGATATTGCTACACAAATTGTTCTTATGAAAAAACTAAAGCATAGATGGGAGGAATCCCTAGCTGATGCAAAGATTGATTTTAAATACCTTTTTGATTAGATATCTATGGAAGACAAAAATAAGTAAGTATTGTTTTGGCATGTTTGTCAAAAAGGGGGATATATATGGACAATTATGTAAATAGGGGGATATATAAGGATAGTTTGATATATAGGGATATAGATATGTATGTTTACATAAGGTAGATATTAGTAGTAAAATTTTGAGGAGACTTATCAAAGGGGGAGTCATAAGTATTTTTTGAAGTTTTGAAAAATTTTATGACTTTAAATTTTTTCACAAAATGCCAAACTAATGTCAAAGGGGGAGATTTTTACTCCTAAATAGATTTTGTTATCATTAGTTTTCTGTAAAGTCATATATCAGTGAATGTAACTAAAGGAAGGAAGTCCTATAATGAAGCAGATAGAGTCGGTAAAGGCAACCAAGATAGCCACCGAGCACCGAGCAGTTGTCAAGCATCGAGCAATCTACATATATCGAGTTATGCAAATACAGTTACCGAGAACTCATAGACACCGAGAAGAAAGTATAGATTTACCAAGTAAGAACAAACATGGTACCGACTGTATCAGACCTGACATTTTATTTATAAATAGATACATTGAATTTGGACACTAAGCAGGATGCATGGCACAAATTTCAAGGTAAGCACTAGTCGAGTCATTGGGACTCCAAACACATGATTGGACATGATCACGAGGCAGATCCACCAATGAAGTTTCAGAAGGCATACAAAATTGGAGATGTAACCTAAGTTTAACCACTCAATCTCCACCATTGATTCATGTTTCCCTAGATCTGGTTAACTGCCTAAGTCACAATTAACCGCCTAGAAATTGAATAAGAGATCAGTTTGAAGATTGAGCGTGGTGTTGATGTTATTGTTGTTATTGCTTAAACTGAAGAGTTGATGAAGATGTTACGAAGAGAATCAAAGGGGAGGTATGTAGAATGAAGCAGAGATTATGATACTAAGCTACCAAGTGGAGAAAAAGGTAACAAAGTTATAAACCACAAGAGTCAAGACAACATTTGATTGATGTATTTTTATCAGACATTTTGTACTAAATTTTGTTGCAATTAGAGAATTACAAATCTCACTTGTGGGTAGGCCCTAGCAGGTATTTATATTTTTAAAATCCTTTAACTAGGTACATCTCTTAGATTATAGATTGTTAAATACTTTAACAAGGTAAACTGAATAAGTCTTTTGTACTTGTAACCGAGTATATTACTCCTAACAAGGTAAGCTACCAGAAGCAGCTAACATTGTAGCTCTAACCGAGCAACCTTTATACTGTAGTAGTGAAGGATTGTGGGTGTCATCCCCACCGTAGTTGTTTCCTCTAGCAAAGGATTTTTGTGTGACCAAAATATTTGTGTTATGTGTTGCAGATTTTATGATTTGAGTTATTTACTTAATGTATTCAACTCGGTAATTGATCAGTATATATGGTTAATTTTTTTAAGGTTATTGATTCACCTCTCCCCTCTTAGTGCCTTAATTTCCTAAGTTATTCCAATAATTGCAACAATTGGTATCAGATATAGTCTCTTGAGAAAAAAGGGTTTAACTACCTGAGAGTAAAGATCATGGCTATGTAAAGTTACAAGAAATCTAAGAAGATTGATAGGACCTTGAGTTTGAACAAGAAAATGCACAAGAGGTGATTGAAGATCTGAAAAATAAAGTTAGAAAAGTCCTTGAGAGTGAGAAAGTAGTTGTGCAATGAATCGAAATCCACACAAAAAACATGTTGATACTCTTGAGACAACATCTAAAGGTAGTCTTAGTGATGAAGCTAAATCGACCATTGCAGAACTCATGGAAAAGAACAAGACACTCGCCAAGAAACTGAACTTAGCAAAGAAAGATCACGAAGCACAAAGAATAAGAATCATTGAGATACTTGACTCTAAGGGAGTAGTTGAAGATGCACTAAAATTAGTTGAAGAAGATAAAATAAAATCTGAGACTAGAAAAGCTAAGAAAGAATCTAAGAATCAAGTACTAAAGTGTGAATTTGAAAGATTGGCAAGTGAATTGAAATCTAAAAAAGAAGCCAATGAAGTACTAAAGGGAAGGGATGAAGCAGTGAGATCATTGGATGCACATATCAAAGGTCAAAAACAACCTAGAGACAAAACTAGACTTGGATTCTATAGTCAGAGCACTACTGAGAAAGGATAATCATCTAAGCAAGCTGACAATCAAGACACTTTTGCCCCACCAAAGTCAAATAAGCCTAGTTGTTACCACTATGGGAAACCTTGACATACTTTAAATATTTGCAGAAGCAAAATGGGTAAGTCACCAAGATCACATAATTTTCATGGATATTGCTATAAATGCGATAAGTATGGGCACCAAGCATTTGAATGCAGATCAAGAATTGTAAACAACATAAGGAATCCAAAGTTTGATGGCTACTGCGGTACTTACAACAAGTATGGTCACAATTCTGAGGAATGTAGATCACCAAGGAGAAATGAAAAATGGATACTGAACCAATAGAATAGGCAAAGTAATCGACATAGTACATCTATACCATGGGACTGCAATACAAGGATATTATGTTTAGTCTGTAGAAGGTATGGACACATTGTTACAAATTTCATGTTACTACATGGCAGAAATACTAGGAGATCTTGGAGAAAGCCTGGAATGACATGTTTCCATTGTCACAAGCTAGGTCACTTTGCCAAATATTGTAGCTACCGAGGGAAATCTCCTACCGAGGAAGAGACATATGAGAAATCAAAATTAAATATTGAAGAGGTGAGAGAGAAGATGAATAGGACATGGAGAAGAAAGACTATGGATGATGGAACATCATTCAGGACAGTTGAGGGCATTGCATCCTCTGAATCAGGTGCCACCGACTCTACTTAATGAGTTAAGAGGTGTGTATAGGAACTCCAAATTAAATATTTAAATCTTAAATCGGTTCCTAGTATATGTGCAGAGATCCATATTAGCATACTTAGATGCATTCATATACATATTGTTGTATTCATGTTTTACATTCATTCAGTAAGAGGAAATAGTAAAGGTAATTAGTAAAATGGGTCGACGAAGAATTAATTGTTACATTATCACCGTTGGAAACCCTAAACCTATAAAAAGCTATAAATAGACTACATCGTCTATTATTGTTACTTATCATTTTATAGAGCATCATGAGCAAAGTTGCAAAACTAAATCTTCAAGTGAATTCTAGTGATTGACAAGGTATTCCTAAACTATTTTAATATGTTGTAAGATTAGTTGAACACATTTGAATATAATTTGGTGTTTCCCTAGTTTTGTTTATGCAACCGAGTTAAGAAATGTGAAACCCTAAGTAAATCTAGTAGAAAAATTGGAAATAATGGCACCTAAGCTGAAGAATCTAGTTGTTGTGGAGAATGTTGAACCCGTGAACCCTAAGTGTAAATTACCTCCAACAATAGCAGCAGAACCTGATAAGATGAGAGCTCTAACATCAATTCCACCACCTTAATCAAGCCTTAAATTTCAAATAGATTTGAATTCCAAATATCCCGCTTAGATCCAATGTGCCACAAAACAAAATTCAATTTACAAAACACATTTCCAAGATCACGTCGGCCAATAGAATGATTTACATAAAATTTTGTGTCAAGGGGTGAAACACGTTTTGATAAAAAACATACTTCTTGTTAGCAATTTTTCTTGCAGAATCTATATAAGCATCAATGCTTGACTTTATGACTCCCAACTCGTGATTCTTGCTAATAAAATGACTAATTGATGAGGATTTAATCCCCCTTCTTCGAGCTCCACAAAATTAGGTGGGTGTACCTTTCACGAGACTCACTGCTTCACAATGAATCCTATAGTGGATTAATGATTTTTATCCTTCTTTACTTCGATCTCAGAGGCTCAAGCATACTAACCTAATGGATTCAATTCTTTAATTAATCAACAATAATGTTTAAATTCTTCAATACAGATCCTAGAAATTTATGCTCTTAAGCAGAAAATAAAAAGATTGTTCAATATTTTGATAGATTGATGATGATTACTGCTAAACCAGTAGAGACCAGTGCCTTATTCTTTGGGCAAAGAGTCAAAAGAAGATATATCCACAGAAAATTATTAATAATAACACATAAAGAACCTAGGTGAAATGTCTTACAAGTCACCTTCTCATTCCCATACCTATGTATCAAATTCTTATGAAAGTCTGGAACTCTCTGAAATTACCCTTAAGACTCACTCTCTCCTTGAAAGAAACTTAAAAACAATCTCACAGCTACCTTATAACCAGTGTATTTAAAATGCCTTACAGATTTAATGCACAAGAATTCAAAGACAAGCACATGAAGACATCATAGATATGCAAAAGGAATTCCTATTATATTCTCATTAAAATCCCTCTATTTCAATACATCATAATTGTTGCCCCACTTTTGCTCTGTATACCTTTAGACAAAAGTGGATGATTAGTATGTAGTAGTGGTCTTGGAAGTGCTGTGAATTTTTGGAGTCTAAGTCTAGAGTTCCCCTTAGGTTAGGAGGCCTTTATCGGATTTTCCCAATTTCACTTCTCCTTTGCGAGCCGGGGGAATTTTTATCTGAAGTCGTGCTTAATTGGGTAGGTTTAAGATCCCAAATCCGATAAAGGTCACTTTTCAGAGACTTCTAACATTTATCTTCTATGATATTGGAGTTGGTAGCTTGGATACTTTATATTGCTTCATTGGTGGAAAATTGGGTTCGGGCTTCTCCACCAGCGAAAAAGCATCATCAGAGTGCATTTTTCGCAAATGACTACTCTGTGATGTCTCAGCAAGAAGTGCAGTTCTAAAATGGATCACTTGGGCTTAGAAGGACTGCTATGTTAGAAATACACCTCTACAAGCCGAGATGAATGATTAAATAGAAAGAAATCTAAGACATAAGTCTGCTCGCGGAAAAGCAGAAAATGGCTTCTCCACTACTCCAACAGGTGGGTTTCGACCCGCGGAGTACATTTTCTGCTAAGCCATTAAAATGAAGGGATTTTGAGGAAGAATATATCTTATAAGGAATCCAAGGAATAAAGAAGGCTGATGAAATCAACACGTGTCATTTTGACACCCCGATAGGCCAAATTTCTCCTTTGGTAGATTTTCAAACAGAGAGCACTCCAACAACATTTTTCCGCCCAAAGGAGAAGTGGAAAAGTAATTTTTCGCTACCTCAGGAAAGTTACCGTTATGGTTACTAAAGTGAAAAGACATTTCTCAATGGCCTGCAAGAGCAAAGTAATTAATCCAAATAAAGTCATTTTACTTCATATCAGACTTTTTCATTAATGTCTAGGTCTTTTCATTCGTGTGGCACGGGAAGTCGGTCGTTAAACGGTAAGAATTCAAAAGTTATAAAATTAGTTGAAGGTTGCGAACATAAGCTACCATTTGTTTGGAAAATATTTTGAATTCGAAGCCTCTGATAATAATCATTCTTTAGCCCTACATTCCTGAGAGATATTCTTAATTCTCGAATCAAATCATTCAAAGTATGCCTTTGAGATTTATGGGATTCGACAGAATAAATGACATCACCTTTGAATGGCATAAGATCTCAAATACATCTCTAAAGTTCTTTGATATGCATAAATTTCAGAGTAGGCTAAAAGCATATCAGATGCATCCCATCACTGAGAAATTGAAGGAGAGTGGATTGGTTGAGGCCACTAGTTTTCCTGTGGTCGTTCAAGCCCCATAATTGATCTGGAAATTCATAGCTCGATACAACCTAGACATCAAGCAAATCCTCTTGCCCAGTGATACGGTGTTGCTATCTATCGATAGATAATCAGTTCAGAACTCACTTCGCATCCCAGACCAAGCTGAGTATTCAGAAATGACATACAGTCAGGTGGTAACTGAATATATAGCCAAGAAGTCAGTTTGGAAGGAGATAATGAAGGCATGATTTCAAGAGCCTAGAAGCGCCAAAGGGAAGCTGCCAAAAACACTATATGGCACTAATCTAAAGCCAGAAATCATAGACATCCTGGTGCCACTCCACAAGATCAGAGGTGAGAGTGAGGCACTCAATTTTGTTGACCATCATTTCTTCCTGGTTCAGGTAATCTGTTCCCAACATCACTTCATTGAATGGGCCCTTATGGTAAGTGAGAACCTCTCAGAGGCCCTAGATAGAGCTAAGTGCCAGAATGAATTATATATGTCTTCAGTCCTTTTATACATTCTGGCTACAATACAAATTTGGTAGGGCTTCCTAGATTAGAGGAATTTCCTGATGATGTTAAGAGTTACGAATTTTTCCCTTCTTTGTAATTGCACAATAGTTATGTTGAGTGTCTTCGGGTTAATGATGTGTTTACAATGAGATTGTGTAGGGAGCTCCAAGGCTGTCCTGAAAGGAGATTCTCTCTTGAATCCATGGCTTTTATCAGCCACTTCAAATGTTATTTCATTCAATTTGGGGATTTCTCATACATTCATCTTGGAGGATTCGATGACTTCCCTTTGAAGCTGCCCAAATATCCTACAGATATGATTGTGCTGGTGGAGGTGATGAGACAAGTGCTTCAAGTGAATTTGATATGTGTTGATGCCAAGAAGAAAGGCTACGACTTCCCCATGACTATCAGAGCCTACAGTTGTGTGTCCCGGTCTGAGGCGAAGAATGTTCTAAAGACATTCTCAAAGATGTTTTCATTAGAAACCTATGATGTTTTGAGGCCACAATATGATCCAGTTAATTATGCTTGTGATTACCTACAAATGAGGTGAGCTATCCATCATGTAGATGACAATGAAGAATACTAGGCCAACTGTAGAGATGATTTAGAGAGTAGAGACAAATTCTATGCCAGGTTAACCGTTGAACAAACCAAAAGGTTCAAGGTCAATCTTGCAATTGAGGGGCTAGTAGATGACGATCAGCACATGTGTGATAATACATATCTTGAGAAGATCAAACCCATCTCCATTATTTTTGATCCCATGCTAGATCAAGCCATTGGTGACTTGCAGACTCTAATGAGTGGCATTTACAAGAGGATAGAGCAGTGAGTCGAATGGATGGAAGGAAGAAGGAAGAGGTCGAAAAGGAAGCCTCTTGCTCAAAGGACCCCAACAAAGGATACTTCCAACATTGCAATGACTTCTTTGGTGATACTCTCAACTATGACCAAAAGTTCATCCTAGCCAACCGGGGGAGGCGATGAACCTCCTAAGAAAGAATTTCAACCCAAGAAGACATGTGGAGAAAGCCCTCTTCTAGACCTTGGGTCGACTGAAGAAGCGGTTCCCACAGACGTGTCCAAGCCCACAGAAAAGCCCACCAAAAGTGCGGAGCCTGAGCAGTCAATTAAAGATATTGCTAAAGATGCCCAAGTCGGCACTTCAACCCAAGATTCCCCAAGGCAAGGGTCCCCTATCATAGTAGAAGTGGATGAAGATACTCCCTCAACCAAAGAATTGGAAGAAGAGGCTAGGAAAAAGTAGAAGGTTGCTTTAGTCACCAAATTGGTGTCCTCTTCTCCTACCTCGGTAAATCCTTTTGCTTCAAGACCAAAGTCTACTCCTCCAGTCATTAGGAAACTATTTATAGAGGAGTTGGTCTCTGCCACTAAGGTCACGAGTGCTGAATCATGGATAGAGAACACTCTGGAGCGCAAAATAAAGAAAGTGGAAGAAGGAGCTCCCAACAAAGATACTTTAGTTCAAGCCTTGTAACTTGGTGCCACTACAACAAAGGCTAAGAAAATGAAGACACTGTCCACATTGGGCAGAGGCCCAGAGACTGGTCATTTCACTATGGAGGTAGTGAAACCCACGAAGGAGGGCCGGTTTGAAGATTTAACCCCTTCGGATTTTGAGCTACACTCATTTGACATGGGCTTAGCCCGACATGATATCAAAGTGGATTGGTGGAAATACACTAATGTAGTAATTGAAGAAGAGCTGGAAGAGCTTAAAATGGCAAACGTATAGCTTAAGGCCGAAGTTAGTGAACTAACTAATTTCATCCGACAATTGGTTACTCCAGTTGCTCGTATTCCTAGTACTCAGACCACATTCGATCCCAATGTCGTGGAGAATCAAGGAATAATAGCCAAGTTACAAGAGGATGGGCACTTCGTGCAGATCGGCAAGAGATGGGTTGAGAGACTCAAATCTAAGGTATTGGCAGTTGTCGAGCAACTAGGTAATGCCCTCTTAAGACTAGAGACAGAAAGTAACAACATTGAGAAGAATCTATAGACTCTTGCATCTAAGAGAGTGAAGTGTCAGGAGTGCATAGTGACACTCCATATGGCAGTAAAGATGAAGACCAAAGAGGCATTGAAAGCTAAGATTCTGCAAAAAGGAGATGAACCTCTAATCGAGTGGCTTCAAAGCCTAGAGTTCAAAATCAAGATGATCATTCAAGCTGAGATGGGGTTGCAGCAGGTAGATGTTAAGATCAAGGAAGAATAGAACAAAGACTTTAAGATTCTTCAAGGTCTGCACACAAAATCACAAACGAGTGGATAAGGAAAAGAAATGATAGGATAGGCCAATATGCAGAAATCATTTTCTGATTATGTGCATGAGCTGTCAAAGCAATCTTCCACCCATTTGGACAAAGTGCCAGAACTCCAGTAGTTGAGTGAATGTATTTATAAAGCCATGGAAGAATTGAAGGACCAGACATATGCAATCAAGAGCCTGGCCAAGGAGCATTCCAGGTGGCTCATCCAATATACCAATGTTCACGTCAACAGGCATCAGGAGCTTATCAAAGTTATTACAGCTGTCACCACCTATAGGGCTAAATTAGGCAAAGGGAATGAGACTAAAGCTTGAATAGATTCTCCCTTTGTAATAAGTTTTGATGATTTTTTAACGAATAAACCTTTGTTTATCATTCCTACTTAAAATAAGTTGAACCATTTTTGGTTACTCTTTTTGTAACAGTCAAGACTCAAACTCTATATGTACCATACCAAAAGTTAATACAAAGGTCGGCTAAATTTTGGTGTGAAAGATAGCATTTTGCTGAGTCAAATTTGTATGTCTGAATACCATTGTTTTATCTGTTCCATTGCATTACATTTATCTTTCTATTGAATTTGAATGTTTCTTTGAAGTTAGGTTTACAATCTGTATTCGAACCGAAGTTCTGTATTGTGATTTGATACAATTAGCTAAGGGGAAAATCTATTGTTACCTTAAGTTTGGGAAATGTTCCTGTGATATAGATCGATTCATTGTCATCTCATCATTAATCTTTAGTCTTGCATCTGCATTTTCAGTAGAAGTTCATGCATTACCAGTTTTTGGAGTTAATCTGATTGATAAAATCTCAGAGTTGGCTATATTTAGAGTTGAATTCATCCCGCCTAAGCTATTTCTTATATGGGTTTAACTTGGTTTACCTCTTCTATTCTCGGGTCAAGAACATACCCCCGTTAGATTAGGAAAGATCAAAATTCACTGAAAATCATTCATACAAGGGAGTTGTACCTTTAAATTCAGAGGGAAATTGATATGCAATTACAATTTCCCAACTATTGTATTCAATTGTTTCTTCGTATTTGGGCATCTTAGAGTTATAACAAAGAAGAACAATTTGTTTACCAATAGATTTTTGGCGACTCTACTGGGGAGTTGAACAGTCATTATACCAGAAGCATATCATGGAGAAAGATGATGCTTCCCTATGAAAACATAATTCATGTGCTCCAACCGAATCTTGGATTCCAAGATGATCTAGAGGATATCATCTCTTCATTGAACACTTTTTTCTAGAGATATAGAAGAGACACAAAGCACTATAGGAATGCTAGTCAAGTACTTGAACAAGAAGAAGCTAGAGAAGAAGTACTTGAAAGGGCCATCTGGAGGAGAAACATAACAAGGGCACAATGTCAAGTCGAGTGTGAAACTAGGCTAGAAGGCTAGTTGGAATCTTGGAGCCTAAGAGGTTTCTCAGGAGCACAAAGAAGGAAGGTTACATAGATCCAGTTTTTGAGAGACTTGCAAACCTCGATTTTGTTCTACTTGAAGTACCCCATCGGAAGAACATAAATACTAAGAGAAAAAGCAAGCCTCCTTCACCTCATAAATAATCAACTCTTTTGCCTACTAATTGTCAAGTGCTAATGTTGCACAGAGTAGTTGCTCCTCCTGTTGTTAATCTTTCACCCTATCTACCTTAGGTAGTTATGGCACTTACTTGGGCCATTGCAGTTGGACCATTACAATTAGCGGCATACAATCCTCTTCCTTCAAGATCTAGAATGAACTTTCCTAAATTTTCTAGAGACGGGAAAGTATCTATGGATGAGCACATTGCTACCTTCTTTACTTCAGTTAATATCCTAGCAGTACAAGAAGAGGATGTGGTCATCAGATTATTTGTTGAGACCCTTGTCGAAGGTGCTGCCAATTGGTTTCAACACTTACCTAATTCTTCCATTACAGATTGGGCCTCCATGAGAGCTGCTTTTGAAAGAAGGTTTAAAACTGCTGAAGACGAGCATGCCCTATTGACGCAACTAACTTCTATAAAGAAAGAACCTTCTATTAGTATGAGGGATTTTATAGCTAAATTCAATAAGCTTGTAAATCGTATCCCAGTAGCTGATAGACCTATGACGGGAAATTTGAAAACATTCTTCATAAGTACTATGTCGTCGGACATCAATTATGATCTAAGAAGGGTGAACCCTGCAGATTTGGATGCCACATAGAGAACTGTTGTAGAACTTGAAGACCATATGATCTCATCCAGGAAATGGAAAAGAGAGATACAATCTAGAGCTAGTAGTAGAAATACTACATCATCAGATGAGATGATTAAAAAATTGTCCAATGAATTCATTGCCTTTAAAAGGCAGCTCCCCAGATTTAATAAACCCTACCAGCAGAACTTTCAGGAGAAGCCTAGGAGAAACAATGAGGGGAGGAATGCTGATGGAAAGGTGTTATAGTTGACTGCTCCACCACAAAGGCTAGCTATAGAAGCTCCTCCTAAAAAGGAAACATGTGTGCCTTCCACCTAGCTATAGATCACGATGGAGAGAGTTGCCCTGATGTAGCTCATGCTTGGCCAATGCATCAGACTGATGAGTGGAATGTTGGGGTGTCCGGAGCTGAACCAGATTCATACTCGCATGGCAACTCTGAAAACTTATATTTAGAGTATGAATCAGATTCAAAGCAAGAAGCGACATGTTACGCTACCATAGACGTGACCTCTTATACAATCTTGACCCGAAGTCAGAAGGATAAAAGCTCTACTTCAACACCTCTGCTTAAAAATAACAAGGCATCTACCTCCTATTCTAAGGAGGCCAATCAAGGAGTGAGAATTATACAACCAGGTAAGGAGAAAAGCTCTTTTGACATTATTCAATTATGTAGAGATTCCAGAATTCAGATTTCTCCTATAGACTACCTTAAGTCTAATCCCATAGAACTGCAAAAGCTAGTAGATTACTGTAAAGAAGGGAACTCAGAGTTAAACCAAAATGTCATGCCTACCATAGAAAATGAGTCTATATTTATAGAACTAAATAAGCAAGGGGAACCTTCTATTTTGTCTACTTTCCCAAGACAAAATCCTAACCCATTCTATGTGTCATTATATATTAATGGTTGCAAGTAAGCAATTGCATAATAGACTCTGGAGCCTCAAATAATGTCATGTCGTCAACTGTAGCTAAATCCCTGGGAATTACCCTCACTAAAGCCCATGGTAGATGTTAGTCTATGGATTCCAAGAAAGTACCCCTGGTTGGTCAAATTAAAGATGCTCAAGTGGCCCTGGCGGCACACCCCGAGAAGAAGATGTTGCTAACAATCCTTATTGTTGATATACTTGCTAGTTATAGTTTAGTGTTAAGCAGGAGTTTTTGCAGAGACCTTGGAGGGGAAATAAAGTTGGATTGGTCTCAAGATTTAATCCCAGTGGGCAATAAAAAGATAAAACTAGTCCCAGAGGAGAAAGCTAAGTTCACAGTGCTGCAATCTGATGACCCTAAAGCCCAAATTCTGTATCAAGAATTGGAATTCGGTAACTATATGTTGTTTACTGATGATCACGGTGAGGAAATGGAACCTGGGGAAGAGGAAAAATAGTTTTTCACTGAAGAAATTCCACCATAGATTTGGACTCATGAATTTGATGGCAGTTGTGTATCGTCAGGATCTGGGGAAGGTGTGGTCTTGATATCACCAGATAGAGTATGTGAGCCTGTGGCTTATAAATTGGAGTTCGGGAACACCAACAATACTACCGAGTATGAAGCCCTCCTGTTAGGGATTATTGCTACAAAGGAAAAGGGTGTGAAGATCTTGAGAGCTCATGGTGATGTTGAGCTAATCGTGCGTTAAGTCAAGAATCAATACTCTGTAAAAACTCACAGATTAAAAAATTACAGAAACAGAGTATGGGATGAAATAGAGGCATTGGATGCATTCTTTATTGAATCTGTGTCGAGAGAATTAAACTCCAAGGCAGACTCCTTGGCCGTGTCAGCTTCGCTACTCCTCCCTCACCCAGAATTCAAAGATAAGAAGTACCAAGTGGAGATTGTATATCGACCATCTATGCTCGATAATGTAGAAGATTGGCAAGTGTTCGAAGATGATCAGAATCTCCTTCTCTTTTTGGAGAGCGGTGGTGACTTCCATAAAAATGTCCCTAACAGAACTGAAAGAGACCGTTAGGACAAGCAAAAGAAGGATAAGTCAGATGTCATCCAGTTACAAGGTAATATCATTCCTCCCCATTTGGTCACTCTTGAGAAGCTTTTCAATAGGCATGATACCTTTGTTAAGAAGAAGAGAATCGAGAGAGGTCCTACCACTGGTGAATATGAGGGAATGAACATAGGAACTGAGAAGGATCCCAAGATGATCAACATTAGGAAATGTTGCACTGAAGAAGAGAGGAAAGAAGCCAGGAAACTCTTCCTAGAATACCAAGATGTCTTCGCCTAGAGTTATGAAGATTTGAAAAGTTTCATGAACGGGAAATTCAAACACCAGATTCCCTTGAAACCTGAGGCAACTCCATTCAGACAGAAACAAAGGAATTACAATCCCAAATTTGTTGATGCCATATTTAGGGAAGTTGATAAAATGCTCAAAGCAAAGATCATATACCCTATCCATCATTCCACCTGGGTAGCGAATATAGTTCATGTGAGGAAGAAGAATGGAGAGATAAGAATCTGTGTTGACTTCAAGAACCTTAATCAATCATCCTTGAAGGACAATAACGCACTTCCCAACATGGACCATCTCTTGCAGATCATGACCAGAGCTAAAATGATGTCCATGTTAGACGGCTTCTTAGGGTATAACCAGATTGAAGTTTAGAAATCAGGCCAACATAAAATGGCTTTCACTACTCCATGGGGCACCTCTGCATATCATAGAATGTCATTCGGGTTAATCAACGTCGGAGCCACCTTTTCAAAGAGGTATGGACCTTTCCTTCAGTTACATGAAGAACAAAATCACTGGTATGTATCTGGATGATCTTAATGTATTTTCTAGGAAAAGAGTAGATCACATAAAGGATTTACGAAGAGTATTACAAAGGTGTCGAGAAGATAGGATTTCGTTAAATCCCAAGAAGTCAATTTTTTGTGTAACTAAAGGGAAATTTTTGGGTCACCTTTTCTCCCAACAAGGCATAAGGATCAACCCAAAAAGGGTAAGAGAAATCCAACAATTGAGTTTACCTGTGAACAAAACTGGAGTGAAATCATTTTTCGGCCAGGTAAACTTTCTCAGGAGATTCATTCCAGATTTTTCTAAAATCACTAAATGCATAGTGGATATGATGAAGGGAAATGTGAGTTTCAAGTGGAATGATCCTATAAATAAGATTTCAGAAGCATAAAGGATGCCATAGCAAACTCTCCTGTGTTATGTCACCCAGATTATAAGAAAGATTTCATAATCTATTGTTATTCGTCTGAACGTACTTTATCAGCCATCCTAATGCAGGAGAATGAGGAGGGAATCCAAGCTCCCATTAATTTTATGAGCATACCCCTAAAAAATCATGAACTAAGGTACTCTAAGACTCAAAAGCATGCCTTCGCAGTGGTAAAGGCTTTAAAGAATTTCAGAATTTACATTTTACACTCTCACTCTCTGGTGTATGTGCCTGATATTGCCGTAAAAAGCATATTGACTCAACAGGCTATAAGATGTAATAACAGAGGAGAATGGGTGGCTAAGACCCAAGAATATGACATAGAGATCAAGCCCACCAAGTTGGTGAGAGGGAATGCACTATGCAAGGCGATGGCAGAAAATCAAGCGGACGAAGATCCAGAAGCCACGCATTTGGTTTTGGCAGTAAGTATGCAAGCCCCTTGGTTTGAAAACATTGTGTATTTCCTAACATATGGTGAATTGCCTGAAGGGTTAAATTCAAAGCAAAGGAGAGACCTGAAATTGAAAGCTTCTAAATACATAATTTGGGATGACAAACTATATAAGAGATCTATAGATGGAACTTTCCTTCGGTGTGTCGACAGACAACAACAAGAAAAGCTATTAAAGACATTCATGATGAAGATTGTGGGGGACACTTCTCCTCATCAGTCACTGCATTCAAGATTTTGAGACAGTTTTATTACTGGTCGGGAATGTTTAGAGATGCTTACCATTGGGTAGCAAAATGTGAAAAAATGCAAAATGTTCACTGGAAAGCCTCAGTTGGCAACACTACCCTTGAGACCAGTGATAATTCAAGGTCCTTTCTAGCAGTGGGGGCTTGATTTCATTGGTCCTATAAATCCCACGTCTAGTGCGGGTCAATACCTTTATAATCACTGCAACTGATTACTTCACAAAATGGATGGAGGCGAAAGCAACCGAGAGAACTACTTTGGAGGTGGTATGTGAGTTTATCAAAGAAAACATTCTAGTAAGGTTTGGTGTGCCTGTTAAGTTAGTTATGGATAATGCTGCATACTTTTCCTCTCAAGAAATTACTGAATTTTTCTTTGGGTATGGCATCATGATCAGTCATTCGTCTGATTAATTCCCTCAAGGGAACGGTCAAGCTGAGTCCAGTAATAAAAATTTGGTAAACATCATGAAAAATCTTGTGGCAGATAACCAAAGAACCTGGCATAAGAAAATTTATGAAGCCCTCTGGGTGGATAGAGTGACTCCCAAAAGAGCCATTGGTGTATCTCCTTTTGAACTCATTTACGGGGTAGAAGCCAGTCTTCCATTACCATTAGAGTTGGCGACTTGCAAACTGAGAATAAAAGTGGAGGATGGCATATACCAAGATGGTTTAGAAAAGAGGATTTTGTACCTGAACAAACTGGAAGAAGAAAGGGAAAAAATGGTTGATCATATCACACGACACCAAATGCGTGTGAAGAACTTGTTTGACAAAAAGAGCAGACCCCATAAATTTATGGAGGGAGACATGGTGTTGTTATGGGACAAGTGCAGGGCACCCAAAGGCATGCACGGAAAATTTGAAACTTTATGGAAAGGACCTTTTAAGATCCATCAGGCGTTTGAGAGAAATTCCTTTAAACTGACTTATCCAGATGGTGAAGTGCTACCCCTGACGTATAATGGTCAGGATCTGAAGCTCTACCAGATCTGAATTTAAAATAGGTAACCCCTTTATTATACTATAGTTACGTTTAGTTCCTATTTTTTTTCCTAGTTAGGTTTCCTTTCTACTTTCCTTTCTGTGTCTTGCTTTAGTTTTGTCATGAGCCACCTTTTATTGAGCTTTGTGAAATCAGAGATTTGAGTTCGTTACTTAGACATGTGAATGTCTAAGTCCCCAAACAAAGCTAGTTGTTGCCCCACTTTTGGTCTATATACCTTTAGACAAAAGTGGATGATTAGTATGTAGTAGTGGTCTTGGAAGTGCTGTGAATTTCTGGAGTCTAAGTCTAGAGTTCCCCTTAGGTTAGGAGGCCTTTATCAGATTTTCCCAATTTCACTTCTCCTTTGCGAGCCGGGGGAATTTTTATCTGAAGTTGTGCTTAATTGGGTAGGTTGAAGATCCCAAATCTGATAAAGGTCACTTTTTGCAAACTTCTAACATTTATCTTCTATGATTTTGGAGTTGGTAGCTTGGATACTTTATATTGCTTCATTGGCGAAAAATTGGGTTCGGGCATCTCCACCGGCAGAAAAGCATTAGCAGAGTGCATTTTCCGCAAATGACTACTATGTGATGTCTCAGTAGGAAGTGCAGTTCTAAAATGGATCACTTGGGCTTAGAAGGGCTGTTGTGTTAGAAATACACCTTTGTGGGCTGAGAGGAATGATTAAATAGAAATAAATCTAAGAGATAAGTCTGCTGGCGGAAAAGCAGAAAATGGATTCTCCACTACTCCAACAGGCGGGTTTCGACCCGCAGAGTATGTTTTCTGCTAAGCCATCAAAATGAAGGGATTTTGAGGAAGAATCTATCTCATAAGGAATCTAAGACATAAAGAAGGCCGATGAAATCAACACATGTCATTTTGACACCCCGACAGACCAAATTTCTCCTTTGGCAGATTTTCGAACAGAGAGCACTCCAAAAGCATTTTTTTGCCCAAAGGAGAAGTGGAAAAGTAATTTTCTGCTAGCTCAGGAAACCGTTACAGTTACTAAAGTGAAAATACATTTCTCAACAGCTCGCAAGAGAAAATTAATTAATCCAAATAAATTCATTTTACTTCATAACAAACTTTTTCATTAATGTCTAGGTCTTTTCATTCGTGTGGCACGGGAAGTCGGCCGTTACACGGTAAGAATTCAAAAGTTATAAAATCAGTTGAAGGTTGCGAACAGAAGCTACCATTTATTTGAAATATATTTTCAATTTGAAGCCTCTGATACTAATCATTCTTTACCCCTGCATTCCTGAGAGATATTCTTAATTCCTGAATCAAATCATTCAAAGTATGGCTTCCAGATTTATGGGATTTGACAAAATAAATGGCATCACCTCTGAATGTCATAAGATCTCATATACATCTCTAAAGTTATTTGATATGCAAAACTTTTAGAGTAGGCTAAAAGTGGATCAGATGCATCCCATCACTGAGAAACTAAAGGAGAGCGGATTGGTTGAGGCCACTGGTTTTCCCATGGCCGTTCAAGCCCCAAAATTGATCCAAGAATGCATAGCTTGATACAACCTAGACACCAAGCAAATCCTCTTGCCTAATGATACAATGTTGCTATCTATCAATAGAGAATTAGTTTAGAACTCGCTTTGCATCCCAGACCAAGCTGAGTATTCAGAAATGACATACAGTCGGGCGATGACTAAATATATAGCCAAGAAGTCAGTTTGGAAGAAGGAGATAATGAAGGAATGATTTCAAGAGCCTAGAAGCGCCAAAGGGAAGCTGCCAAAAACACTATATGGCACTAATATGAAGCCAAAAATCATAGAAATCCTGGTGCTACTCCACAGGATCAGAGGTGAGAGTGAGGCGCTCAATTTCGTTGACCATCATTTCTTCCTAGTTCAGGTAATCTATTCTCAACATCACTTCATTGATTGGGCCCTTATGGTAAGTGAGAACCTCTCGGAGGCCCTAGATAGAGCTAAGCAACATATTGAATTTTACATGTCTTCAGTCCTTTTATACATTCTGGCTACAATCCAAATTTGGTAGGGCTTCCTAGATTAGAGGAATTTCCTGATGATGTTAAGAGTTAAGAATTTTTCCCTTCTTTGCAATTGCACAACAGTTATGCTGAGTATCTTCAGGTTAATGATGTATTTATAATGAGATTGTGCAAGGAGCTCCAAGGCTATCTATAAAGGAGATTCTCTCCTGAAGCCAAGGCTTTTATCAACCACTTCAGATGTTATTTCATTCAATTTGGGGATTTCTCATACATTCATCTTACAGGATTTGACGACTTCCCTTTGAAGCTACCCAGATATCGTACAGATATGATCATGCTGGTGGAGGTGACGAGACAAGTGCTTCAAGTGAATTTGATCTGTGCTGATGCCAAGAAGAAAAGCTATGAATTCCCCATGACTATCGGAGCCTACAGTTGTGCGTCCCAGTCTGATGCGAAGAATGTTCTAAAGACATTCTCAAAGAGGTTTTCATTAGAAACCTATGATGTTTTGAGGCCACAATATGATCTAGTTAATTATGCTCGTGATTACCTGTAAATGAGCCGAGCTATCCATCATGTAGATGACATTGAATACTACTGGGATAACTATAGAGATGATTTGGAGAGAAGAGACAGATTCTATGCCAGGTTAATCGTTGAACAAATCAAAAGGTTCAAGGTCAATCTTACATTTGAGGGGCTAGTAGACGATGACCAACACATGTATGATAATACATATCTTGAGAAGATCAAACCCCTCTCCATCAGTTTTGAGCCCATGCTAGATCAATCCATCGGTGACTTGCAGACTCTAATGAGTGGCATTTACAAGAGGATAGAGCAGTGGGTCGAATGGATGGCAGGAAGAAGGAAGAGGTCGGAAAGGAAGCCTCCTACTAAAAGGACCCCGACAAAGGATACTTCCAACATTGCAATGACTTCTTCGGTGATACTCCCAACTATGACCAAAAGTTCATCCCAGCTAGCCATGGGAGGCGATGAACCTCCTGAGAAAGAATTTTAACCCAAGAAGACATGTGGAGGAGGCCCGCTTCCAGACCTTGGGTCGATTGAAGAAGTGGTTCCCACAGACCTGGCCAAGCCCACAAAAAATCCCACCAAAAGTGTAGAGCCTGAGCAATCAATTAAAGCTATTGCTAAAGATGCCCAAGTTGGCACTTCAACCCAAGAGTCTCCAAGGCAAGGGTCCCCTATCATAGTATAAGTGGGTGAAGATGCTCCCTCAACCACATAATCGGAAGAAGAGGTCGGGAAAAAGTAGAAGGTTGCGTCAGTCACCAAATTGGTGTCCTCTTCTCCTACCTCGGTAAATCCATTTGCTTCAAGACCAAAGTCTACTCTTCCAGTCATTAGGAAACTATTTATAGAGGAGCTAGTCTCTACTACTAAGGTCACCAGTGGCTAATCATAGATAGAGAACACTCTAGAGCACAAAAGAAAGAGAGTGGAAGAAGGAGCTCCCAACAAAGATACTTTAGCTTGAGCCTTGCAACCCAGCGCCACTATAGAAAAGGATAAGAAAATGAAGACACTATCCACATTGGGCAGAGACCTAGAGACTATGAATTTCACTATGGAGGTAGCGAAACCCACGAAGGAGGGCCGGTTTGAATATTTAACCCCTTCAAATTTTGAGCTACACACATTTGACACTTAGCCCGACATGATACCAAAGTGGATTGGTGGAAATCCACTAATGTAGTAATTGAAGAAGAGTTAGAAGAGCTTAAAATAGAAAAGGTACATCTTCAGGCTAAAGTCAGTGAACTGACTAATTTCATCCTATAGTTGGTTACTCCAGTTGCTAGTATTCCCAGTACTCAAACCACATTCGATCCCAATGTCATGGAGAATCAAGGCATAATAGCCAAGTTGCAAGAGGATAGGCACTTCATGTAGATCAAAAAGGGATGGGTTGAGAGACTCAAATATAAGGTGGAAAATTCTACCCACACTTGCTCATTCACCAATATGTTTTGACCCTTATTCAACCATGTAACTTTATAGGGACACACATGTGGAATTTTGGTGAGCTTCAACTTTTCTATTGCCTCCTCAGATATGACATTATTTGTTGACCCTGAATCAATGATCACCTTGCATACTTTCCCTAATATCTTTCACTTCACTCTGAAAAGATCTCTCCCCTGCTTGTGCTCATCTTTGGTGGGTGTCTTGATTATGATCCTTCTCAACATGAGGTGTTCTCCTTTCTTTCAATCTATACTTACCTCTGATTGTTTAGAGAAATCTTCTTCTTGGACATAAGCTATATTCTTCTCCCCTTGTGAGGATGTTGGTTTATCTAGACACCTATATGCAGGGTTCCCCATATGTCCACAATTGTAACATTTCATGGAATAAAAGTGAGAGCTTCTCCCAAAACCTCCCGATCCTCCTCTTCCACTATTATAGGAACTTCTTCCTCTGTTATTATATCCACCTCTACTACTTTTTTCTTGTCCTTGCTCTAATTATCTAGAGTCACTTTGTCCTCTACTGTCACTGCCTCTTCCACCTAAACCTCCTCTATGGCCACCTCTGTTGTCTCTACCCCTTCCTTTATTTCTAGAACTAGACTCTTGTTTCTTTTTTAGTTTCTCTTCCACTTTCAAAGCCATTTGGAAATAGCTATGAATGGAAGTCGGGTTAAAGATACTAAGTTCTTCTTGAATGTTCCACCTTAATCCATTAAGGTATCTTGTAACTTTGATGCTCTCTGTCTCCCGAATTCTTCATCTAAGACAAAGTTTTTGAAACTCCTCTGTATAGGTTGTCACATCTAGGTCTTTTTTACCTAAGGTTCTACCTCTTCTTATGCAGTTAAATGTCATAGTATTCTGAAAGGTAATTCTCCTTCACCTTTACAACCATTGTCTTCCAATTTGATATGGGCTTCTTGCCCTCTTTCTCTCTTTCTCCCTACAAGAACTTTCACCATGTAAGTGCTTGCCCTCTTAGCCTTGATTTGGCTATCTTCACCTTTTGGGATTCTATAATCTCATCACACTCTAAGTGATTCTCCATCCCTTCAAGCCATTCTATAACCATTTTAGTATCCATCTTACCAGAGAATTTTGGTATTCCTTCTAGAGCCTTCCCACTAGGTGCCTTGAGTTCTTTGAGGAATGGTTCCTCAGGTAGAAGAGGATCATGCTCTGGTTCTATTTCCTCTTCTACTGGTTTCTTTCCTTTATCTATTCCTTCATACATTTCTTCTCTTAACTTGATGGTTGTCTCTACAACCTCTACCATCTTAATCTTCATTTCCTCCATTGCTTCTTCAAGATTCCTATTCTTGAATTGTTGCTCTGAAAAATCCTTGGCCAATTTTGCATTGGTCACCATGATGTTCTCACCTATGGATTCACTCCACTCTGTCATGCACTGACTTCCACACCCAATCCTTTCAATGACTCTGATACCAATTTGATAGGGAGATCCTCTCCTAGAGCCCTCAAGCTCTCTCCAAGACCTTCAATTGTCTTTTTTAGGGTCTCTTTTCTCTACCCTAACTAGGTGATTCTTCCCTAATCCCCTAACTCCCTAGGAACTTCCCACCAACTTCAAACTCTTCTCTATTCTCTTCTCCATAGCTTACTTCCATCCATGGCTTCACTAGCCTTCTATCACTCTAATGGTGACAACTCTTCAAGGATTGGTTTTCCAAATCCCCTTAGGTCTAATCCAACTTCTATGGATTCAATTTTGTGAATCTTGCACCCATTTTCCAATTGAGTTCCAAGAATCTAGTCTATTAGGACTTGTAGCCCTTTTAGGCCAATTAGCCCTCCTAATCACTAAAAATGTGATTTTCCTACCAAAACCCCTTAACAAACCTAGAAAAAAATTTCATATTCTTTGTGGGTTTTTCTCCCCCTTTAGTATTTTCTACGTCTTTGGTCTCAACTCTGTCCATACAATGGACTTTTACCAAACCCCTAAAAATAAGGGTTTCTAGGGCATGAAGACTAGTCTGGTTTCTTGGTCTTCTTCCACTGATCTATTGAGCTCTTCAAAACTCATCCTTCCATAAAAAGGTCTACACCTCATTCCCCTACACTCTCCTATCACTGATTGGCACATACCAATCATCTTGCAACCTCCATTGTTGCTACACTGCTCAGTAACCCTAGCCAGGATAGCTAGTACTCGCCTAGGGCCTGATTGTTCTCAAGCTTCCCCTGCACACACACACTCCACAATCCATATGTACAAAGTATATAAAAGGATATAATGGATTCCAAGTGGTCATGGAGTTTGAACCATGAGAACACCAAAGAAACCCTTTCTTTAAATGACTGGACCAAAACTGGCCAGTGAACTCACAAAATGCAAGAAATTAAATAAAAATTAACCAGAAAGAACAACTAATCAATATAAAAATACAAAGATCTTACAAACTATATTTTAGACATTTTCCATTCATTAATTCAATCCATTCAATCCAATAAAGTGGTGGATGATGGCTCTATAACTTAATTACATTGTTAATTGATTCTTCTCAAACACCTGTTCGTACACAATCACAACTAACTCTTAGATTAGGGTTGGAAACACCTTATATACCTCTATCCCACATGTTTAGACCCTCTGGTCAGGATTTGGCCACCATTAGTGTCGATTCCTAAAACCTAGGAAATGTTGTCATGACAACTTTGACAACTTTTTGTCAAAATGATAATTTTTTACATTTTGAGTGTCCTAATTGGCTACAAACCTTACCAATTGAACTCAAATGACTAGAAAACAATAAAAAATAAAAAATATTCCCACTTTGGGACTTTGGTCAACCCTTTGACTTTTGAGTTGACTTCTAGGTTATAGAACCCTAGAATCAACTAGACTTAACAACTTCAAACCCTAACCTTTCCTAACACTAACCACACTTCAAAACACACTAGGGACTTTATTGATTAGTCCTTATTCTTGGATGGTTGGCCAAACCAACCTACAAGCCAAAATGTCTTAAGATCTCACTAAAGACCTTAGGGTGCTCCTGCACCAGGAACCCCAATCAAACTATCATAGATATGCAATCATGTCCTCTAGGATCCGACCCCAACCAACAACAAATCAATGACCTTGTCGGTCAGGAAGTAAGAAGTCACCAATTAATGAACCCAAAATTGTAGGAAGTATTAGGAATGAGAAAAATTGAGCCCATGGTATGCTCTCATCACCAATAGTAGGATCAGCGAATACATGTCTACATGTTGCTCCATTGTAAATTTGATCATAGTAAACCAACTCTCCTTGAGTTGGAATTCTCAATAATCTATACAAATCCTCTGGCGTGATAGTCATCTCTCCAAATGGAAAGTAGAAAGTATTATGGTCAGAGTTCCATCTCTCTTCCATAGATGTCAGTAAACCATGGTTCATCTAGAACTGAGGGATATCTAATAAAAAGGAAAATCCACATCGCCCTATCACTTGCCACTCATGGGTAGTCAATTGGTCAACCATGTCTAAAGGCCACAGAGGTAGCCCCTAGATATATAAATTCTAGAATCAAACCTATTTTGCAATCAAGTTGAATCATATTAGTATCATCATTTTATGGATCATCACAAGTCAATCAAAGTTATTCTCAACACCTTAATCAAACAGCGTTTCTCAACACTCTCTTTCAGACAAACCTTTGTTTTTCAACACACGTCGGACAAAAATTACAAACCTTGCACAAATAACACACAAACTGACATAGTGGTGTTTCTCAACACCCACATCAAAAACTCACATAGACTAAATGTTTGATGATCTTCGTCTTGGATATTATCTGTTATCAATGAATTTCATACTCTTTTCTTTGATTTCTGCTTGTTGGTGTGGTCCCAATGATCCTTGCATTAAGTAAATAGGGTGTATGTTGTAAGAGCTTCCATATTTAGGTAGATAAGCCTCACATCCATCGATCCTAATTACTTGCACATAAAGGTAAGGTCGAGACTATATCCTTGTCTTTTATTTCCTCTTTTTTTGCGTAAGGACACACTCATGGTTATCCTGGCTTTGAATGCCTCGGTACTGGTGTATCTTTACAAAATCAGCTGGAGCCAATATACAGGCCATCCTAGTTCCTATTCCTAGATGCTTATGTTGTCTCAAAAATTTCATCCAATGAAAGCCATATTCATATTCTTATGGTCGTAGTGGCACCAGTAAGGGTTGGAGAGAGTGAAGTTTCAGGAGTGCATAGTGACACTCCATGTGACAGTAAAGATGAAGACCAAAGAGGCATTGAAAGCTAAGATTTTGCAAAAAGGAGATGAACCTCTAATCGAGTGGCTTCAAAGCCTAGAGTTCAAAATTAAGGTGATCATTCAGGCTGAGATGGGGTTGCAGCAGGTAGATGTTAAGATCAAGGAAAAAAAGAACAAAGACTTTAAGATTCTTCAAGGTCTGCACACAGAATCACAAATGAGTGGACAAGGCAAAGAAATGATAGGATTGGCCAATATGCAGAAATCATTTTCTGATTATGTGCATAAGTTGTCAGAGCAATCTTCCACCCATTTGGACAAAGTGCCAAAACTCTAGCAGTTGAGTGGATGTATTTATAAAGCTATTGAAGAATTGAAGGACCAGACATATGCAATAAAGAGCCTGGCCAAGGACCATTCCAGGTGGCTCATCCGATATACCAATGTTCACGTCAATAGGCATCAGGAGCTTATCAAAGTTATTACAGTTGTCACCGCCTATAGGGCTAAATTAGGTAAAGGGAATGAAACTGAAGCTTGAATAGATTCTCCCTTTGTACTATGTTTTGATGATTTTGTAATGGATAAACCTTTGTTTATATTCCTGCTTAAAGAAGTTGAACCATTTTCAGTTACTCTTTTTGTAATGGTCAAGACTCAAACTCTATATGTACTATATCAAAAGTTAATACAAAGGTCGGCTAAATTTTGGTGTGAAAGATAGCATTTTGCAGAGCCAAATTTGTATGTTTGAATACCATTGTTTGATCTGTTCCATTACATTGCATTTATCTTTTTGTTGAATTTGAATGTTTCTTTGAAGTTAGGTTTACAATCTGTATTCGAACTAGAGTTCTATATTATGATTTGATACAATTAGCTAAGGGGAAAATCTTTTGTTACTTTAAGTTTGGGAAACGTTCCTGTGATATAGATCAATTCATTGTCATCTCATCATTAATCTTTAGTCTTGCATCTGCATTTTCAGTAGAAGTTCATGCATTACCAGTTTTGGGAGTTAATCTGATTGATGAAATCTCAGAGTTGGCTAGATTTAGAGTTGAATTCATCCCGCCTAAGCTATTTCTTGTCTGGGTTTAGCTTGGTTTACTTCTTTTGTTCTCAGGTCAAGAACATACCCCTGTTAGATTAGGAAAGATCAAAATTCACTGAAAATCATTCATGTAAGGGAGTTGTACCTTTAAATTTAGAGGGAAATTGGTATGCAATTATAATTTCCCAACTATTGTATTTAATTGTTTCTTCATATTTGGGCATCTTAGAGTTATAACAAAGAAGAACAATTTGTTTACCAACAATAATGACAAAAGCTTTTGAAAATAAACTTAGAATCAGAAAACTGCCTAGCAACATTAATTTCACCATCCTTGTAATAATGGAGAAGACAAAAGATATAGAGAAAGGGAAAACCAAAATTAACCCTAACTGACACCTGTCAGTTTGCAAGAAACTTTTGCAAATATCTTCTTTCCTCCAAAAATCTGATTTGATTTCTCTCCTTTGAAAATCCTTTGAACTACAATCATTCTGCCTAACAAACTTGATTCCACTTGCCTCTTCAAAATCTAAAAATCTTCAAGCATGCCTTTTAAATTTGATTGTGTTTTGCCCTTGGAAATTGCCTATCACGAATGCCCCTTCATGCTCTGAAGACAAATGCATTTGCAATGTTTTAAAAATATTATAATACTATGCAAATTTAATCCTATATCTTCATTTAATCTTTTAAATTTGCCTTTAAACTATAGTCTTTAACCCTTTCATTATTTCTGCACTTTATATACATATTCATGCACTTTTTCTCTTGAATTTCTCTCTTTTATGCATTTTTTCCCAAAACTCACCAGATTGTGCCACTTGTTATGTGTTAGTTCGCTCTCAAGTCTACTTGGGTTTACTTGGAGATTTAGAGACTACCTTTATGTCCTAGTCTCTAAATGAGTTTCTTGACCTTGGGTTTATCTGGAGATTGGGAGATTGTCTTTACCTCTAGATCTTTGAATGCCTTTACTAACCCTAAGTTTATTTGGAGACTTGGAGACAAGCTCTTACCTCTGAATCTCTGAATTAACTCAACTTGAACTCAACTTTAACCCCGGGTTCATCTGGAGATTCGTAGACAAGCTTACCTCTAGATCTCTGAAGCATTTCGCTGACCCTGGGTTTATCTAGAGACTTGGAGACAAGCCTCATCTTTGGATCTCAGAATGATCTTGCTAACCCTGGGTTTATTTGGAGACTTGGAGACAACCCTAGAGCTTGATATGATCTGATGGCTTGCGCTGAATCTCAGAATGTTTTGACTTAACTGCCAACATTTGGAGATCTAGTGTGAGGCTTGTTGATTGCTATCTCTAAATCTTGGAATTCTTGGTCTAACCATAATTATGTCTAGAGATTTGGTGACTAACCGCTATCTCTGAATCTTAGAACGTTGCTCATCTGCCATGTGTCACCATTTCCCTACACGAGGGTCCCACCAAAAACATGTTTCCTATTGAATTCACCTCCCTGGCATGCAAACTGAGGCAACTCCTGTGCACGGGCGCTAAGAGCCTTTGGGCTCTTTCTTCACATTATATGGTAAGCGTTCTACCTTTTAAACACTAGAAAGTTCACTCACCCCACCAATGTGGGATAATTAGTTTTGCAATTTTTAAAGACCTTACCTTCATGCGCTCAAAAACATGGTTTAATATCCCTCCTTCGATGAACCCAACATTTCATTGGCTATGGGGCCCACCAATGAGCCTCTTGGCTCTTTCTTCGAACCAATGTGCAAGTGTTTGCACATAAAAACCCTTTAGAAGTTTCATCTCCGGCGCATGTGGGATAATGCATTTTCTTGAAATGCTTTCTTAAAATTCCCTTACCCTACGTAATTTCCCATTAAATATTACACTTCATACAATGCACAACCTTCCATGCAAAAACCCTACGCAATCCAATTTGAATGCTTTTAAAAGCCTTTATACATTTCTACGCAGGCTTCCAACTTATCTCCTACGCAGTGCATTTGTTTGGGCCTTTTAATGTTTCATTTTTTACAAACCATGTGTAGCACCTCCACCTCTCTACGTAGAACTTTTAACTTATCTCACCTACCAATTGCATTTTCCTTGGAAGTTTTTAAAGCCCACCCTATGCGCTGGTCTTTAGTTTATGTACTGCACAGGCTTTGGTCTATTCATTGTACAAGCAATTTCTTCCATTTTATGCACAAGTCTCTTTCGCAATCACACATTGCTTTGTAGTTTTTCATGATGTCTTTATACCATGTTTTCTTCTTTAACACTCCACACAACACCTTGAGACCATATTGCGCAAGCTCTTACTTTGTATTGCGCAAACACTTCATTTTTCTTGCCCAGTGCATCACCTCCACTATTCTCTCCTGTGTAGGCCTTGATTCATGTACACCTACCACCAATTTCATTTGCTGAAATTTTTAAAAGTCTTCTTTCACCATGTGCAAGCTTTGAATTTTTTTATCTATGCAGCATAAATTTCCCTTGATTTGGTTTATAGTTTTAAAAGTTTTGCTTTGTGCGCTGGCCTCCTTGGCATTTAGCTCACCTCCTCACTTGCCATTGCATTTATAGTTTTTTAAATTAGTTTTAACACCTACCATTAAGCATTGGTAGGAAATATTCTTACATTCTTCTTCACCCAAACCACCAAGAGCCCTCATTTCTTTGAAGAACATTGTTCTAAAACAACTCACTTGCCATGTTCATGCATCCACCGTTTCATTTCAAACAAAGAAAGAAATATTTGTAGTTTTTGATAGATACCCATTGTCTCCTTAAAATCTTCCATTTTCTGGCACGATAAAGGAGGAGAAACACTGGCCTTACACTGCAACACACGCTTTCTTTAAATTTTTCAAATGCCCATCTTCATCAACAAGGTAATCATAAGTGCTAGATAATTTTCCCAATATCATAGCACAATTTCTTGGCAATTTCAACGGTTGTAGAATTTGGTTTTACATTTGCCAAATTACATTAGCTTGAATTTTTATAATGTCCTCTTACACTTCTCCATCCTTCCATATTGTACATTTAAAATTCACTTGCATTCATTCAAAAGCTTTTAACACCTTATCCGCAAATTTATTTTGTGCATATCTATGATTGTGTCATGCCAGTTAACCATAATTCTTTGATGCATCCTTCAAGTTCTCACGAGCCTCAAATGTGCCTCAGACATTCTTCCACACTCTAAACATAAACCATTGTGCAATTTGACCATGAAACATTTAATTGGTGGTCATTAAAAGCAACTCTTTATATTTCTGCAAACTGATCTCATCAATAACATCTAGCCTCTGGAACTGGCTTTAAAAACTAACTAAAAGACCTCCCAGAGCACTCAAATACATAAGACATGGAAACTTTCATGTTTACTGTCACTTTGCAAAAACATATCTCCACAATGCTTTCGGAGGTAGACTATTTTAATCTCCAAAGTTGACTGTTTATTTCAGACTTAAAAAGACACTTGCAAACATAGTGGAAACTTGTTTTGGAAATGACCTTGGACAAATGGAAAAACAATCCCTGAGCATCCACTCCTGATTTTGGTAGAAGACTCACATATAAGGAGTATAGACCTGCAATTGGCATCCCAAGACAACCATCTGCTACAAAGTTACAACCCTTTGAAAATAGTTGTTCTGCAAAGTCAGTTCTGTCAACATTAGCAAATCTACACAAATTGCCTTTGGATCTGATTTCATAAACCTATCAAAAAAGAACCTTACAGTTTGGAAGCTTGAACATAGATTCAATCTCACATAAGGAATATGAAACTTCAATCAGCTCGCTTTGATGATCAACTGGTCAACTGACATTAATCTGTAAAGTCAACACGTCAAAACTTTCTAGACCTAAACACAGTAAAAATGTAGAAATTTGATTTGGAATAGGCTGGGAAAAGTGGTCAAATGGATTGACCATGATCAGAAACTCTTCCTAGAGGTACATTTCCATGATTTGAATATGGGGGAACATTCAATTCCTCATTTCCTTGAACTAGGTGCAACTTGTAAGACCTCAAAGTAAGACGCTTCATGATTCTGCATTTTCACATTTAGAGAAATAACATAGATTACAAATGGAAAGGCTTTGGTAAACTTATCAAATAAACTCATAGGGATCTGTAAATGGTCATGGAGGTTCAATTTCATGTGTACAATATCTAGGAACAATCCTTATGTCATGACTATCCATTCGGTCAAAGATATAAACTGCCAAAGTGAGTCACAACCAAACTATACTTCAACCAATCACAACTTTCACATAAGATCACTTTAGTAGTAGCGGCCATGTATCAGACATCCAGAAACACACCTAAGTCTTTATCATGTCCCCATTTTGACATAATATTATTAAAAAAAATCATTAAATAATAAGATAAATAAATAAATAATATATTATCGTGATATATTTCATATATGGTAACAATATATAATATAATATTAATATTGATATTATATATATATATATATACATATATATTATAATCTCTATATATTAATATTTTATTAATATTTTTTTCTATTAAAAATATATGATATTCATAAAAAGCTATTACAATTAAGTGTCTTTCTCATATCAGCTACAAAAAAGACAGCCAAACATATATGTTCGGTAGATTAAATATCAATCCTCCATACATATCTAACTACACCTGGGTGTCCATATCTTAAATATAAGCTTAATCAACATAGGATCAATGACTAAGTATGAAGTAAATACAAAAGGATTATATAAGAGAGACTATGTATTAGAGGAGCATCATATATTGTCACCATCTTGGTATGGTACCCATGTCACCCATCCTCGTTGTCCTTCCATCCATCTGAGGAATTCATCTTGTTGATGAAAGTGTTCCAAGATGTTTTCGCACAAACTCCACTAGGACTCCACTTGTCCTAGCCTTCTCAGGATCCTAAACTCAACACTAGGATCTCCCAATTCTTTGCTCCAATGGCCTAATACTTCACTAACTCAACAGAGTGAGTTATGCTTCTTGTGCTTTACCTTGAAAGACAACTATCACTAATTTTATCTCAATGCTTCAATCTTGCTTGAATGATTCTAAGCATAAATCCTCCATCTCAATTTCATAAATGCTACAAGGGTCATTTCCTCAATTTGAACACTCATTTTTCATCCACTTCACTCCAATAGAATAGGTTTTTAATCTCAATTAAATCAAGTTCCAAATTCAATCCTTATAGGACCCTTTTAGGCCTAATCGACCAATTAGCCCTATCTAGAGGGTTTTTCTGGATTTAATCCCAAATCTTACAAACAACCCCAAAAACTAACCTAGGATCCTGATACCTGTTATCCTAATTTTCAGCATGCATCAAAATAATCATAAATAGGAAGAGATTGCATTTTAGAGGTCCCATTAATATTATCCTTCAGGTATTATTAATCAACATTTCATAATTACATTCATTTT